>JAWZYV010007947.1:600000-870682 GCA_038373885.1 Cheiracanthium punctorium | reverse complement strand
ATCATCGTGTGAAAAAAAAAAAAATTCGCAAATTCTGTAACCCCTGAAATGTGATCCTTCATGATTTTTTTCCCTTTGAAAGCCATGAAAAAGTAGTTTGTCAGAGTTATATTTATCTTCATATCTCTGAAACTTTTTTAAGGTATAATTCTCAAATTTTGTATGTCACCTCAAGAGTGTATGGGGCACATTTTACTTATTGGGAATTATTTTGTACGGGGGTCATGTACAAATTTAAAAAGTGCCATTTTTTATTTACGATACTACCACCATATTAACGAGAGAAATTTTTTCTTAATGAAGTCTTATTTCCAACCTTATTTTGAACATTTTTTCAATTTACGCTGCCCACTTACCTCTAATAGATAAAGAATTAAAGCCCGTTACCACCTTTTGGGACACTTCGTTGGACACTATCAGCATGATGTATTTTTTATATTAGGGTTTCGTATTCGTTATGGTCGAGAAATCAAGCTAACTTTATGTGGTAGACATCCTGATTAGATAACTGGTTGATCCTAGTAGTGTAAGAAAAGCTCTCATCTGTCTCTGAGTCTCCTAGCCCTTATAAAATTGATGGCAGAAACTACCTTTCCCATAATGTGTTTCCCATTCTCTTTGCACACAGTTACTCTTTGTGAATGATGCAATGGCATACTATGACATAATTAGGGCACAAATTTCAGCATTAAGATTGCAAATTCATTATGTTTACTTGTCATTTCTGGCACTCCATCTGTTGTAATTCTGCAAAGTTTATCCTCTGGAAAATTAAATTTAACTAGGACATGTTTTATCTCATCGAATATATCTTTTCCAGTTGTGCATTTCAGTGGACATAAATCAAACAGTTCCTCGATGATCTCAAAAATTGCAGTGACTTCCACAGCATAATTTATACTGGCACAGCTGGCAATTTTCCAGATGTGCCATATCTCTTACATCCGTACTTTCATCGAGCACTAAGCTATAAAATTGGCAGGATTTGAGTCTTTTAATTAAAAAATCTTCAATGTTGTTTGCTAGATCATCTACTCTTCCAATCTGTTGTGAAAGACTCATTTGTTTCTACTACTGACCTTCTGTCAGTTGACGTCCATCATTTTCACTAACATGCAACTGATGTACATAGGCTCCAGCAGTCATTTACAAGTTCTCCATCAGATAAAGGTTTTTCTCTCTTTGCAATTTCTTCAACAATCAAATGAGTGATCTTTGTAACATCCTCAGAAATTAAGTTGCTGTCTGTGGAAAAAGAATGCTGTCCTATAATACTTTTTTTTATAGAGTTCACTTGATCAATTTTTACCTGGTCTGTGAGATGGTCAGACTTGCTAGCGTGTTTCAAAGTATAATGCCTCTTGACGTTGTGTTCTTTTACTACAGTGATACTCTCTTGACATACCCAGACAGATCATAAGCTTAAATCAAGCGATATTTCTTTGAATTTAACTTATTAATACAAGCTTGACATTTCAATTCATTTTAAGCTTGCAACAAGCTTGGAGATTACAAAAAAATGAGTCAGCAAATATTTTCCCGCTGAATTTAAGTTATTTGAACTCTCAAGCTTGAATACAACTTGATTACTGCTTGATTTGGAAAGCCACATCCACATAACAAATAGTTTATCAGTCATAAATGTACTTGACCATGGAATTTAAAAAAAAGAGATTCTATATTTCCAAGTATTGAAATTCTTCAAAATAAAATACAATTATACTACGAAATTGATTTCAAAATCATTCGTTTGTCTCGATTTTGGACAACATGAGTGTCGCGATATTGAAAGTTTTAAAACGTGTGCTGCTTTTAAGTTTATATTATGCTTATTTCCCTATTAGTAGAGTCTATAAATCACACATAACATTATTTTAATTTTGATTTATCCCATGCAAAAATAAAAGAAACAGATCGGCATTGGCCAATACTGATCATCTCACCAAAAAACGGCATGACAACCATAACAGTCACTTCAAACTTTAGTCTTGTCACCGCGAGTGAGATTGGCATGGTGGTTAGGACGCTGGCTTCCCACACCTTAGGTCCCGAGATTGATCCCAGCCGTGGACGCTAGACGGAAACAGATTAAAATAACTTGGGGTTTCAATGTTGAGGAGAAAATGCATGGAAAAATAAAATATATGGGGTGAGTTCACCGACTGGCGCCTCATGTATTAAGAATTTTTTTTTTTTTTTTTTTTTTTTTTGAAATTTTTTTAAGTTTGAATTAAGCTTGCTATGTCAAGCTTAATGCAAGTTGGGCAAGTGTAAACTTGAACACTTGATTCAAGCTTGCATTAAGCTTACATGCTTGAAATTTTCAAGTTTATGGACTTGATAAATCAAGCTTACTGCAAGTTTGATGCAAATTTGCTGTGCTGTTTGGGTAAGACACAATATTCTCCTGTTATGTCCAGTAACAAAAAGTTCATTGGTCTGAGTACCAACAAAAATTCTGTATTCAGAATCAATTTTCATTCCTTTGTGGATAGTTATTGGAGATGCCATATTTTAAGTATTATATTTTAACCTAAATTTCTCCAGAATATAAAGAAACACTCTCACGTTAAATTGAAAAGATGATTTTCCAATGAAAAGATAACGCATAATCATCATGTGCTGCATGAATCAACTGTACATGGAACAGATGGACGTTCAACGCCTGATTAGCTGGGGAAAAGGAAACTTCTGATGACTGTGACATCTTTGTGTCCCCTCTTCCACTTCTGCACAACATTTCTTGGAACTACCTGTTTCCCAGTAGCGGATTCAGGGGAGGGGCTAAGGGGCATCACCCCCCCCCCCCAAAAGGGTTTACTAAAGGGTAACATTCCGCTTCATTATGCACTTTATATATGTAAAGTGATCTTTTTTAATCACTTAGCCCCTCCCAAAAGTTTTTGCATTGGTTTAGACTAAAATTTTGCTTTATTACCTAGTAGCCGGTAGAAACAGTAAAGAATAACCTCGTTCGTTCTTTAGCATTGTTAGGCAACAAATCAATTTATAACTGTTTTTTTAATTATTATTATAGCTGACATTATATCTAAGCTAATGTAATCATAAAATGTACAAATTAATTTTAAAATTTAAACTTATGAGTCGTTACATGTATTTTTTAAATTATTAATTCATGTTTCCTTTCAAGAGATGCAATTTATTTCAAACTGTACCCTAGGAGTGAACGTTCAAATTAAAAATCAAATTTCTCCTATTAATCAGACATTCAAAAACATTAATTTCATTTAAGACTTTTCATTTTTAAAGAATTGCTAGTTTTACGTTGTGGAGGTAGAACGGCCAAAGAATGCACCCCCATTCATTGTTTAGCATGATTGGTCCACCAAGGAATTTATAACTTTTTTTTTTGTTATTTTCATTGCATATACTTTATCCAAGCTAACATAATCATAAAAGGTGCAAAACTATTTTTAAATTTAAATTTATTAGCCATTGCATGTATTTTTTACATTTTAAATTCACGTTTCCTTTCAAAACATATTCTTTATCTTCAAAAATACTGTTGTGTAAGCATGCAAAATAAAAATATTTGTCTCATTAATCAGCTATCGAAAAAGGTATTAATGTTTATCAAAATACGTATAATTTGTAGAGAAGGGTAGTTTTTACTTAGCACATTTAAAAAAAGCAAAAAATGCACCCTGTTCATTCGTTAGCATTATTGATGATCCAATTTACTTAACACAGTTTTTTTTTAAACTTATTTTCATAGCAGGAATTCCAACTAAGCTAACAGAATCATAAAATGTACAAATTTATTTTAAAATTTAAATTTATGAGCCATTACATGCATTTTATTCATTTTTAAATCTCTTTTCCTTTCAAAAGAGGATATTTATTTCAGACAAAGCGATAGCAGTAAGCGTACAAATTAAAAATCATATTTCTCCCATTAATCATACACAAAAAAAAACATATTAATGTCCATCTAAAGCTGTTTAGTTTGTACAGAAGATTAAGTTTTACTTAGTACAGGTAAAAACGCCAAAGAATGCATCCTCGTTCATTCTTTAGTATTACTATTGTTCATCCACCAGTTATTTTATAACTGATTTTGTTACTTATTTTGATAGCTGACACTCTAAGCTAATGTAATTATAAACTGTACAAATTTATTTTTATTTTTAAATTTAAGAGCCCCTTACATGTATTTTATAAATTAAATCACGTTTCTTTTCAAAAGATGATGTTCATTTGAAACAATATGATAACAGTAAGCATACAAATTAAAAATCAAATTTCTCACATTAATCACACGTGGAAAAACATTACACACGTGTAAAAACATTATAATTTCTATCCAAAGATATTTAATTTGTAAAGAATGGCTAGTTTTAGTTAGTGCAAGTAGGAATGCTAAAGAATGCATCTCGTTTATTCTTTAGCATTGTTCGGCAACAAATCAGCTTAAAACTGTTTTTTAAACTTATTTTCACAGTTAACATTATAACTAAGCTAATGTAATCATAAAATGTTCAAATTTATTCTAAAATTTAAATTTATGAGCCATTGCATGTTTTTTATTGATTTTTAATTATGTTTTCTTTCAAAAATTGTATTTATTTCAAACTATATGATAACAGTGAGCATACTAATTAAAAATCAAGTTTCTCTCATTAACCGGATATGGAAAACATAGTACAGGGTTCATACACTCCTTAAAACTCATTTTACAAAATTTAGGGTCCTTAAATTTATGTGGGATTCCTTAGAGACTCCTTAATTTTTGCATTTACGATAATAAATGCAATTAATGAAGTGTGCAGCCTCTGCAACCTTCTGGATGTCGGTGACCATGACCTGGTGATGGAAAAAGAATTTATATTTCTTTAACTAATTTAAAGTTCATTACTTACTGAAAATTCTGTAATAATAGAATAAAAATGGTGTGAATTTTAATTTTTGGTCTTTCATTTTAAGATTTTTTTGTGACATGCCTTGAAAAAAGTATATTTTTTTATATTTTGTTTGGATTAAAATTTTTGTTAAAACATATTTTTAAGGCTCATTGATAGATATGTACAGTCTCCTGCTAACCTAAGATTGCATTGGTAGTCCAGAAAAAAGTGGAGTCCTTAAAAAAAATTTTGCAGTCCTTAAATACTCCTTAAAAAACTCCTTAAATTTCTTTTTGAAAAATGAGTATGAACAGTGATCGATCTGGGATTTTTTCAGAAGAGTAAAAATACTCCTTAACCTTTTAGAAAGAGTATTTTCTTTTCTAAGGGAGTAATTAAAGCAACAAACAATTATGCGAAACATTCAAATACATAATTAAATCGCATTTGACACATAAATAATAACATTATATGTCTAGGTGCATAAATGTCAGTTCAACAAAAACTAGTGCAATAATTGGATTTTTTAAATTTAAAATCAGCAAATCATAATTATTTATCAAAATATACCTAATTTTATATGGCAAGGCAATGCGTAAAAATACGCATTCCGCAATTCTTAAGGCGTATTCTGAATTTCTAATGCATGAAATATGCATCTAGAGGCGTTATCGCGATCACTGAGTATGAACTCTGAATTACTGCCTTAACATTTAACTTTAAAAAATTATTCTAATAACTATATGTAATTTTATATATTTGCAAAAACATGTATATAAGAGTTAAAATAGATAGCTGTTTACTTATATTACATATTTGGTCACCCTGTTTTATAAGATAGCTTTTCTACAGTCTCATGGATGATCTTATAAAGAGCTTTGGCTATAATTTGTTTCTATTAAATTTTGTCAAAGTAAAAATACTTGTATGATTAATCAAAGTGAATGAAAAGTAAAAATAATGGAATGTTTTTATTTTTTAATATTTGCAAAATAATATTTTTTAACTAAAAATCAGACAAATTTTTTTTGTGCCAATTTTGTTTCCTATTTTTTCCTTTATGAGTGATGCAATAAAAAAGAAAATGATTTTCCGATTTTTGCTTTCTTTAAAGGCTCCTTTTTTTTTCATTGGGATTGTTTTCCACAGTCAATTTTGATGCTTTTCCAATTTCATTGAAAAATTCTTCAAGATTAAGTTAGAGAGAAATATTTTGGTATAAAATCTTTCTAAAAGTGCACAATAGTGAATCACTCAGTACTAATTTAAAATATTTATGTATGCCTCTCTCGCAACATATTGTTGTGGGATCAGCATACTACTGTAAAATTCAGCAAAAGCACCCCTCAATCTTTAATGCCTTGCATCTCTTTGTTATGCATGTAAAACAGTAATTTAATGATTTATATTTATGTTTTTCTTTTTACAAGTGTTTTAGAAACTGTACTTGTTTATTTAGTGGATTATGGATGCTCTTGTATGTAATGGTCTGGGTATTTACTTGGGTATGCTCACTCTGAAGTATTTATCAATGAAACCTTATCACTGGAGGGGACTTTGGGCCATACCAACATATAAGGGTAAGCTGAAAAGAATTGCTGCTCAGTTTGGACCTTACAGTTGGATACAGTTTGACTGGAAACCAACTTCATCTTTAACACGGTGGCTTTGTGTACTTGGTATAATTTTTATGGTATGTAATATTTGAAACTTAATGCTTCAAAATAGATGGTAATTTGTATGTTAATTGCACACTCAACTCCCTTTAATCCGCAGACCTATAATCCGCAAATTTCTCAATCCACAATTTATTTTTAATGTAAACAGAGAAATCAATTTTGAAAAAATATAATTTCAATGTGTTCGGCGATTCTCATGTAACATTCAAATAATAATTTTAAAAATACAAGCACAAATGCACAGGGTGTCTACCGCTCCGTAAAGTCTGGAAAAAGCCTGGAAAATGGGTCTGGAAAGTCTGGAAAAAAACGGAAAATTGGATTATGAGTCCGTGAAATTCACGAAAATAATCAGTTTTTTTTTTTTTTTTTTTTTTACCCTTTCTTTCTAATTGTCAGACTGGAAACCAAAAGCAACTGCAATGCATTTTTCGGACAGCGAAAGCATCAAGCGATGTTTTGTATAAGGAGGGGAAAATGAGGGCTTATCAATCGTGATGGGAGGGTAATGACAAATTAGCTTACTTGGTAACTTATGGCTTAGAACCGTATTTCCAAGAACATTTAGTTAATTCTATCAGAAAGTGCGACTACTTCTGTTTCTCAATTGATAAAAGCTTAATCCTGTATACTTCAGTTAAAATTGATTTCAAGAAGTTATACAAAATATGCAAATATAAAGACAAGGTAGGGGCATTGTGCAATTTCCCAAAGTAAAATGCATTGGTCAGGAATTTTTTACCCGGGACCTCCCAAAAGTCAGAAAATTGACTTTCAGAAATTTGGTAGACACCTGATGCAGTAATATAATAAATAACAGTGCTAAAAGAGCATAACTATATAAATGTAATGTCAAATTGGGCATTAAAAATTGGGTTTCTCCCATTGAAATACATTACAAGAGTAGTTAGCTTTTTACACAGGAGGAAAGTTATTCGATTGCTAGGCTCATCAAAATGCTCTATTACTTGGCAATTCTCGCAATTCATAGTTTTTTAAGATTAGCTCGACTCAACTTTGCATGTGTTCATTTTCCTTTTGCATGCTGTTAACACACTCGATCGCGATAGGGATTCTGATGCAGAAACAATCAAGAAAAAATATGTCTCTCGACAAAGGGTTTAAAATTGGAGAGAATTACATTAGTTTTCTTGCAAAATAAAATTTTATTCCTGAACAAGAAATTGCATTTTTACACAATTATTTTCAAGCTAAAGTTTTGGAAAACAAATGTAAAAATTTAAAACAAACCACTATTACAACAATGCTTAAAAAATTTAGAGTAATCAATTATGAATTTTCATTTCTGCACTTGAAATGTGAAAATAAGTATGTATATTTTATTGCTATTCGAGTATGCTTAAATTATTTACCTATTGATAAGTTGAGTTACTGCTGAAAAAATACTTAATCTTAAAAATTTACTAGGTATCATCTTTTTATTTTAATCTCTATGCATGATTAAATTAATCAACTCACTCTAAATCTGCAAAAGAAAATATAACAATGTCCTTGATCTGCAAAATCCTGTAATCTGCACAACCTTTTGCGAATTAGACCTTTTGCGGGGCAAAACTTTTGCAAATTAGAGGGAGTTGACTGTACTTGCATTTTTGACTATATTTAAATTAACCACTTTTGTTCAATTCATCAAAATTTTGCCAAGAAGACACTTGTTTTCTCCATTTGTTGTATCCTCTCTTTTTATCATTCATACCTTTATCTTATCCTACTTAAAGATTGACTATTTTAAATTTTAACCAATTATCATTTTTCATATTTCACACTTAGAAAATAAATGCTTAGTTTTAGAAAGTGTTGTGACCGCAATATACCAACCAGGTTCTCGGCATACGTGCGAATAAATTATGGCTAAATAAAAAGAGATTAAAACCTGAAAGAGAACAGCTGAAAGAAATTCACACGAAGTGAGATAAATGAAGAGGAGCCATTTTTACTTAAACAATTACATTTATTTAATTAAAACCTTTAAATCTTTTACATCAGACAATTAAACTAGATAATATCGTGAAAAACATGAAAACACTATAACTTCAATACACTCCATTTTCCCTTACCCCGAGCTGACTTTTTTCTTAAAAATTTACCTAACGCTTGTGCACAAAAAAAAAAAAAAGAAACAAAAAAATTTCAACTAAAAAGAAAGAGAGAAAGGTAGAAAACTTATCGTTGATTGAAGAGAGGGGGGTCCCCATCGAGATCTTTTCATCAAGTCGTCATCTTCACGAACTCCAGCAACTGACACTCCTTATTTCTCAGCGCCATTTCTTTTTCTTTAGCAAGGCAGCTCGCGGGGCACAAACTTCCGTCGATCACGCCAACCACAAGAATGTGTCAACCCACGCTTCCTCCGGCTTAGGTCACCTTTTAACCTCTTTTGTTGGCGCTTTCCGCTCGTAAAGTAGTTCGGTCGAAGATACAATTATTATTAATGAAAACTTGTAGATTTATTATCGATGAGCGTTGAAAACTTATTTTTTTCGAAGATGAAAAATGTGAAAGTTGTTCTTATCATTGTAACTATTGTAGAAATTCTATTTTTGATTTAAAAATTTGAAAATGCTTGGGTGCCGATCTCCATATCCTTGCGCCGTTGTTGTTTTCTTCTTTGAATTATTGAATCGAAGTATTGGTATCGATGCACGTAGTTATTGGATGTTATTAAAAAATTAGAAAGAAGGTTAGAGAATTCCAGAAAAGATAATTATAGTGAAAGAAAAAAAAACTTAACTGTAATTACAACCACTTAATTTTTTCTAAGGAAAATTACCAATTTCAAAACAAACATTTTTATGAAACTCTTATTGTCAGCTCTAAAAATTTATTACCAACCCTCTGAATAATGTCAGCTCTCACAAAACGTATTTTCATGAATTTAAAATTTAAAAGAAAATTGTTGTACAAATTATTTTAATTACTTGAACAATATGTATAGTTACCTTACACAAAGATGGCAACACGATCGCCAGAATAACGATCTTTTAGATGTTTGGCGCCAAAATATAGAACCAGTAAACAAATAAATAAAAATGAGTCAGCCATGAGTCATCAATAGTGATTTAACATATACCTTAATAAATTTTAAACACTTCATTATTATTTTACTTCCTTTATGAATACTGGTATATGGTGACAAAACAAAACCATCTTAATAAACAAATTGTTTAGAAATTTTAATTTTACTTGATTTAAAATTCACTAATTAAGGTTAGGATTTTTAATTAAGTAGGCTATTAATTAATTAAACTTTACTTAATATTGAAATCATAACACATTGATCTGAAATTGTCACTCAAAATACATGAGATTTGTTATATAATTGAAAGTTTTTCAATTGAAATCTAATTAATTTAATCTAAATAATTACTAGTTGTACATTAAATTTGCCTTACAGTCTTTTTGATTACTTACTATTTGGTTGAAAAAATAGCTTTTATTCTTTTTACTTAACCAAAATCCTTTTTAAAAGTACCAAAGAATTCTAAGTACAGTACAAATCCGGAATCATCGGGACCACGCCGATTCCGGATTTTTGGACTTTTCCAGATTTTAGGCTTTTTTCTATTTTCAGTGAGAAAACCAAACTTTTCACCTTCTGTGCACTCTTTGAAGGTTTCTTTTTTCAGAACTTCAGTTTGTTTCTTTTACACAAGAAACAAACGATCTCATAAATCACACAATGTTTATTTTGCTACATTATTTTTTACAAAAAATCTCGGTAATTTTCCCTTAGGAGTGTCATATGCTGTCACTAATTTTTTTTTCTTTTGCACGTATCTCCAAAACAAGGCCATCTCATTATTATAAATCTGTTCAGCAGTCAAGTTTTCTTCGGAAATCAGGAGACTGATTTCTTATACAAATTGTTCATCCGCCTCATGATCTGCTGAGGCATGTTCATCACAAACACTCAATTGTCGAATCCCATGCTGCTTCTTAAATCGCTTTAACCAGCCAGTCGAATACTTTGACAGCCGAGCATTGGCCAGTGAGTGGAACATTTTCATTCCTCCTTTGGCGAAACCACTCAATCACAACTTTATCTAAATCTTGATTTTTTACAGAATGCATTATTTTTCTTTTTCCATTGAGGGTGTCACTGTCCGTGAAGAATTCCTTCATTTTTTTCTGTAGATCATATATAGTCGATATAAGCTCGACATAGCTCACAAAATTTAATTAATTAGAAAATTTGTAAGCAGCTTTATTAAACACGGGTTTAAATATGAAACACTTATACACGTGCAATCATTCAAGAGAGTAATAAAAATTATACAAACTGTTCTAGGAATAGAATTCTGAAGACTTTATTTTTCGAACAATAACCTAGGATCTGTGTGATGTTAGGCCAGGTTGTCATCAATCAAGTTCAAAGTGGTTGTTCGCGGCACTTAGTGAGCATAAGAGGTATTCTGTATAGTGCACTACAATGTTGGGAAGCAAGCACTTGCCTTATCTAGGGGCGAAATCCTTTTAGTGCATGAAAATGAAATCAGAAATAAATTCACAATATCTGTATTTCTTTTTTTTTAAAAAGGATTGCTTAAAG
The DNA here is from genome assembly GCA_038373885.1 of Cheiracanthium punctorium. Taxonomy (NCBI): domain Eukaryota; kingdom Metazoa; phylum Arthropoda; class Arachnida; order Araneae; family Cheiracanthiidae; genus Cheiracanthium; species Cheiracanthium punctorium. Next base: position 859,571 of record JAWZYV010007947.1, on the reverse strand, counting down.
GGGGGGGGGGGGACATTTAAAAAATGTCTGTTTTTTAGGCCATTCCAGTTTTTAGACATCCGGATTTGAGACTTCCAACTGTATATAATAAAAAAAAATTATTTTAATGAAGCAGTATGCAAGATAAATAGTAAACATGTACAGTAGTGTGTAAAAGTATTGCGACAATATGTTTTTCTGTCCTAACTTTTTCTATAAGCAAAATTTCGTAATGATATAAATTATTAATTTATAGCTTTAGTCCTCCTACATGGTATGCAACTAATAATATGTGTGAAAGTTGTTAATTTTAAAAAAATATGAAGCTTGAATTTGAAAAGTTGAAACAATTCAGTTTTTCTAAGCTTTTGTTGAAATTAATTGTCTTAATGTAACGAAATACAGTAGATTTTCCAAAATCTGGAATTTCTATAATTCAGACAAAATGCAGCCTTCCAAATAATAATAAATCGAAACAATATTAGATAAGTTTAAAGAAAAATAGCATCTCCCTATTTTTTATAAAAACAATAGCAAGTAAATGTTCTTTTGTTTGTTTGATTTATTTTCTTTAATGATCCAACTGCACACCGCTCTGTTAAAATGGAAAAGCAAAAAGTGTGAAGAAGAGGAGGGGAAGACAGTTAAAGTAAACACTTTGGCTGGAAGTAAGCTGATTACGTAATATGATCGTCTGAGCGTGCATCGAATTGTTTGTTTTAAGCTTTGAATGCTGTATGATGTTTTATTTTTATTTCTTTTGATATTTATCACATTTGGGTTTATTTTAAGAGCAATCAGCATTTCCTGAGCATGGCAATTAATTAAACTTTTACTGTAATAATACCATAAGAGGGTGTTTATTTGGTATTAAACAATATGCATATGTGGGGGTGCTTTTGCAGCATTTTTTATAGATGATATTACAGAATTTTTATAATTCGTAAATTTCTGTAATCTGGAATTAGAAGTCCCAGTGATTCTGGTTTTGAGTTGTTCTGCCATACAGCAATATTTAGTATGTAGTTGCATATCCTTTTACTTTGAGAATGGTGGCACATCATCTGGACATGGAATTAGCAGTGCTTTCTATAGTGGAACTAGGGCATTTTGTCAATTCTGATTAAAGATACTGAATGACTTTTTCCTTTGTAGAATTCTTTCACATTCTGACTTGTCTTCTGATGTGTTTCCAAAAGCTGTTCAATTGATTAAGGTCAGGTGAATGACTTGGCCAGTTCAAAATTTTAATTTTCTTAGCTGTGAACAAATTTTTTACCATTTTGGAGATGAACCATGCAGGCCCGTAGCCAGGATTTTCTTTCGGGGTGGGCTCAAATATCCAAAGATCGTAACTTAAACATAGGCATCATGAGGTCCCTTGTGGGTTGTAAGAAAGGAGACCCCCCCCCCCTCCAACAATCGTATCCATTTTTAAAATATACTGAAACTTTTTGTTGTTTAGTACTTAAGTGTCTCAAATACCATTATCAAATAAGCCTTCCCTAGGACTGTACGAACCACCACGTCCCCCCCCCCCTTTAAAGTACTCATGTAGGAGCTCAGTGGCGTAACCAGAAATTTTTTATGGGGGGTAGTGGTTACGACTACTGCAACTCATATATATGTATACGTGTAATAAGGGAGTGAAATATATACATTTTATGGCAAAAAATTCCTCAAGGGGGGGGGGGGTTGTGACCCCCTCCCTAGGCTACGCCACTGTAGGAGCCTATTATTGTTATAAGACTATACATGAAATTCATTATCATTAGGTAAACCATTGAAATCCTGGAAAAGTAATATGTCCGAAATTTAGTTTAAAAAGAGAAGAGAAGAAACCTTCCCTGTACATTTTCAAGCTTTTGTCTTTTCCTGATTTCAAGCTTTTGTCTTGTCCTTTTCCAGCATTGGTATTCCTAACAATACAAAGGGTTCCCGATTACCAAACCACATCAGTCACTATTTAAAATGATAAACAGATTTGATAAATTTGATTTATTTTGCAAATTGTTTTATTAGAATTAATGACACATTAAGTGTGTGTTTCGCAAAATTACTAACTCCCACACCACTTGCTGCAATTAATTTCCAATACACGAGAACACTTTCCTTGTCGATAATGAATTATTTTCATAATTCTGAAGTTTTACACAGGTATAATTTTTTTTTAATGAAAAAGATTATTTAAGAATATTTGCGTACTACAGTAATACACTACATTTCAACATTTTTACTTGAGGATAATGAATATCTTTAAAATTCAAAGAATAATAGTGAAATGTAAATTTTTGGAAATAAATTTAAAATGAATAAAAATAAACTGAATTAATAAAAACAAGGTAAATTTTGTTTTTTATTTTTTACCTCTATTACAGGAGCAATCTTGATTTTTTTTTCTTTGCCGTAATGTTTATTATGTCCTCTGCTTCAACAGAGATTTTGAAGTGAATTGAAATCATGGCCAAAGCACTAGTCTGTTGCAAGGGCGGCTCCAGCAAGGGGGCCATAGCCCCCTCCGAACTTTTTGTTTTTGAACTTTAGATTCGTATACTTTACGATTCCTCACGTTCATTTGGCATTTTAAACAATTTATAGGCTATCTAAAAAGTTCAATGGCCCCCTCTGAAAATTCAGTCTGGAGCCGCCCTTGGTCTGTTTTTTCTCATCACGTTGTGAGGCAAAGTTTTAACTCTTTTCATTGAGAAGGATCTTGAGATTTCCTTGAGAAGGATCATTCCACGCTTGCGGTTGTTACTGGCAAGGTGGCCAATACTTCCAAGAGAAAATGAATTGTGGGGAAATAGGTCGAATTACATTGCTCTAACACTTTCAGTACTTCAGTGTTAGACTCTATGGATAACACTTTCAGACACTAGAATTCATATTCTCCCTTCAATTTTGAAAGGGATGACTCTTGCTGCTCTCTATATATGAGCAATTTCTCCAGTTTTCCTACTTCACTGGAAGAAGCAAATCCTGATAGCAAGGCTTGGAAACCTGAGAAAATATCTTCGTTTTATAAGAATCTATCTTGTAGATTTTGTATCAGGTTGTCCAATGTTGGATTAAATATTGTAATCCTGTAAAATTCTTCCGCAGAAGAAGTCTTCGGATTAGGATGCATCGTTTGTTTTGATGAAAATCGTGGAGCTTTTAATTCTTTATCAAACACGTCCCGTGCTAGGGATGAAGCTGCCTGGAAGATCTCACCGAATAGCTCTTCTGAATTACTCCGATAGTCCTGTAGAGTAGTGAGAATAATTTTGGCATGATTAATCGCCGATGACAAGCGAAGAGATTTTTCTTGTAGAGATACGGACAGCGATAGAGTTAGGTTGAATAGCTTGTTGCATACAAGTATGCTGATCAGAAAATCACTTTTCTCCACCGCTGCCAGTAATGAAGAAGTTGTTGTGCTTATTTTCCAGATTTTCTGCGAAACATTTTCTAGACATGTAAATGTTTTTAAAAAGCTCAACAAATGTTAGAACACTTTCGTGCCTTTCTATTAATCTGGTCTCACAAAGTCGAATAAGTCGCCTTTTTTGGATTCTGGCGCAAAGTTTATTTATTTATTTGCCAGGAGAGGACAGCTCGCGTCACTGAATGTGTCGCTTAGAGCTACATATACGTCCTTCACGGAATTTACTGCCACAATTTGGAACCTCATCAGAAAGTGGGGGGACTTCTGAATATTGGCACCCCTCGGAAACTGCTAGCGACCGCCGAGAGGACTTTCGGAACCACGAATTTAACGTGCACGTACACCGCATGTACACGGTGGTCTTTAGTGGTACGCTGGTATCGAACCCACAACCTTCCGGTTACGAGTCCAACGCCTTAACCACTGGGCTCAGCATATTTTTTGTGTTACTACGGTTCCTAAATAAATTTGTAATTTCATTTATAACACCTAAGGCATTCCGCACTGATGGTGTTGTCATACTATTTGATAGTGCTAAATTCAATCTGTGGCTCGCGCAGTGTACATATCTAATATTTGGATATTTGTTCCTTATCCTAGATTGCACACCGCTGATACTGCCTGCCATGTTAGCAGCTCCATCGTACCCTTGTCCAACACATTTGCCTAAGTCCTGGCCCAACTCATCACATTTTTTAAATATTTCACTTGTTATACACTTAGCAGATTGGTTAACTAGAGCTATAAAGCCCAAAAAATCTTCACACATTATTAGATTTTGTGTGTCTTTCAAACGGTCTATGTACCGAACACAAATAGAAAGTTGTTCGGTGCTCGAAACATCCATTGTTTCATCAGCCAAGAGACTGATACAGGACGCATGATTTAACTTTGTTACTATTTTTTCTGCAATTATATCAGAGCATGTTTGTATAATTTCGTTCTGAATTTCAGGGGTAATGTATGTGGCATTTTTTCGACTGTTGAGAACATGTTTTTTCAGTTTTTCATCTCCAGCATTAGCCCTAAATCGTAAAAGAGCAGGAACTTTCCATCTTTTTTCTCCGGTTTATTCAAAGAAAGAGGTCCACTGTCACAGTCACCTCTTAGCGGCAGTTCTTGTTCAGCACAAAATAAAATGGTCTATTATTGGCTTTAGAGCTGCTCTATTTTCTTCTTTTTCTTTAGCTCTTTGGGCATCCAGCTGATCAGCCACACAAACAGATTTTCCGGATGAAACATCAGAAAATGCCTCCGCTAATAAAATGCATTCTTTGTGATAATTTGCATTGGTATGTTTCAGAAAAGCTTCCCTAGCCTTTTTCCAGTCTCTAAAACAGGCTGTTACAAGTTTTCCTGGATTTTCATGGCTGCCTCTTCCGATTCCATCATGAAAAAACAAACTGCAGGGCTTGCAATAAATACTGTCCTCCTTTTTGGAATATGCAAGAAAGGGAAATCCAGTTCCTGGATCTGTTATCCATTTTCTTTGGAAACTTCTTTTTTATTTTTTTCCTTCAGTCATCGGAAATACAAATGACCTTTCCGCTAATAAAATCGAAGTAAGGATTTTAATTTTTGTGGCATCATCTAAAAAAGGGGGTCCATTCCTGAATTCTAGCCAAAGTAGTTTACTGTCTTTACAGATATGCAACTACTTATGCTCAGAAGAAATGCTGAATGGTACTGTTTATTATTGTACATAATACACGCGTGAGAATATGAAAAGTAAAAAATTTTCTTTCAGCCTTCTGGAATTAGTATATTTTTTAGTATAAAGTATTTTTAAAAATATTTTTTTTTCTCTGCAAAAAAGATTAAGTCCTTAAAATTGGTGGAACTTATGGGCCCCGGCAGAGTCTGAGCAACATGAGGCCCAGGTCAAACATCTCTCTCCTGGGCACCTTTCATACTGATACAAGCAAATATATATTCACGTATACATAGTGTTATTTCTTGATTTGGTGACCCTTTTTATTGAGGGGACCAAGGGCAGCTGCCCTGTCTGCCCTTGTCTTAGTCAGGCGCTGGGCCACGGTTGCCTGGCCTATAAACAGAGGGTATCCATCAGGTCCGGACCGCTCTCCCCTCTTTTTATAAGCCTTTATTGTGGGAATTATCTCCACAAAATGAGAAGAGAAAAGAAAAGAAAACTTTTTGGAATGTAAAAGTGAAACTATAGAACTATACAGGTTAAATAAACTAATAAGGAGTGTGAAATGGTAGAAGTACAATTCAGGAAAAGAATGTGTCTTAAAATTAAAAATTCAGAAGTTAATATTAAAACAAATAATTTTACAAGATATTATATAAAAATGTTCTGATTTCTGGTGCTATGCAGGTGTTGAAATGCGCTAGTAATTAAGAAAATAATCTTTTTCTTGAGCGAAGTCTTAAAGCAAGTTCTTGCAATGCGTGACAGATCCAGGAATATTTTGGGAGAGGGGTTAAATTTTGATAACAGCTTTCGAGCACCCAGTTTCTGCTAATTTCTCCCAAGCAAAATGTACAATAAAATGAAACTTTAGTCTAAACGAATGTAATTTTTTGGGGAACGGATAAATTATTTTTAAAATGATCATTTTACCTATTTAAAGTGTATAATAAAACAGAATGTAACCCTCTAGCTATTTCTCTTTTGGGGACGCTGAAGCTTTTAAACCCCCCACCCCCCTACCCTGGATCCATCAAAGAGCTAAGCTCTTTGGGATTCACTACTGGCTGTAAGTTAAAATACATAAATTAATAGAATTTTCCAGAGGAGTGTTAAGTGCCATTTTTTTTTTGTCTTTCATACCTGTTACTTAAAAAAAACACACACACATAATTCCCAGGGGGGGGGGGTCAAGTGACCTATTTGACCATCCCTGCCGACGTCCATGCCTGTTTCCCAAAATCTGGCCCTCTGTTTAAGCATGCATATTTGAAATAGCTGAAGCCCCCTCCAAGCCCCCCCCATGGCTACGGGCCTGATAACTGATTAGATTGTGGGTAATGGAACCCCTTAGAGGCCCCTCTCTTTTAAAGCCCGCAGGCCCCTTGAAGCCCCTGTTTCACTAAATCCAGCCCTGTGTATAAACATACATATTTGAACCTTCGGGGGGAAGGGGGGGCTGGAGCCCCTCAAGCTCCCCCCCGGCTACGTGCCTGGCACCATGGATCATTAGGATGATCATGGATCATGGATCAAGCCTGCTGAAACATACATCCATGGTGAGCATAAGGCAGCTTGTGATCTACTAAAATGTTTTATTAAACATTTGGATCCGTAATTCTATCAGTGTGTAAAGGGGAGGCAACACCATCATGATGGAAAGCTCCTGAGATCATTACTGACCATTTCTTTGTTTTACTGTTGGGCTTGTGTACTGTTTCTTTACTTTATGACTGATTGTTGGTATGGTGAAAAATTAATTTACTGCTAAGAAAATTAAAGTTTTGGACTGGCCAAGTAGTCTTCTAACCTCAATTTAAATGAATGCCTTTGGAAACACATCAGAAGAAAAGTGGGAATGCTGAAGCATTTCTTCAAAGGTAGAATTCCTTCAGGATCTTTAATCAGAATGGTCAGAACAGCCGAAGTTCATCTTAGAAAGCCATGCTAATTCCATGCCCAGATGATGTGACGCCATCTTTAAAGTAAAAGGATATACAACTGTATACTAAATAAAATATTGCTGTAATTCATTACATTGAAACAATTAATTTCAACAAAAGTTTAGAAAAACTGAATCATCTCAAAACTTCCACTTTCAAATTCATGCTTCATATTTTTTTTAATTACAATTTTTATACATATTATTAGTTACATATCATGTAGAAGGATTAAAGCTACAAATTACTAATTTATGTCATTAAGAAATTTTGCTTATAGAAAAAGTTAGGGCACAAAAAATTATATCATCTCAAATCTTTTGCACCCTACTGTATATAGAAACGTTTAATGTAAGTATATAATAGTATCATATATAGCTTTATAAAAAATAGTTATTGTAATTTCTCCATAAAAGCCATTACTTAACCTGTGAAAAGATTATTTTCCTCTGGCATGTCCAGGCATGGATTTACCATTAGTCACCAACATTAGACACTTTCCCATAGCAAAACTTTTAAAAAGTGGCTTTTCCAAGATTTTCTCTTTCTTTTTCCTTCTTCCTATTTTATTAATCTTTTAGCAAGTGTTTGTTGTTTTTTTAGGTATAAATATGCTTATGAGCTCTGATCAGAATAAGTACTTTGGCTTTGTGCTTCTTAAAACAGAACTGAAATTTCACAGTGTTCCCAACACAAAATGCTTTCAAAGTCCATAAAAGAGGGGTGGTAGTCAGGGTTTGTTACTCTATATACAGTGAATTACAATGACCACTGACTTCATATCATTTTGCTCTTTTCTCTCAAAATTTGTAAATCTCCTACTCTACCCTTTTTTCAGCTAAATTCCTTCACCTATGTAATCAGTTGTACATTTGTTTACAGCTTCACTACAATACTGGCACTTTTTGTGCATTTAACTTTTAAAAGTTGCTGTGAGTTATTTTACTTGTGAAATATTTAAAAGTGCTATCCACTTGGATACAATTTCTCTTTTAAGTATAAGATTATAAATTAAATTTGAGTTTGGGTTGTTATAACATTGTCATGTCTGGCTGTCATAAAAATAATATTGGTTGTAGTAAAACTGAATTGAATGTTATATCTAGTACTGTTGACTTTGTAAACCTACCAGAATATTTTTAAAGCTTACTTTTAATTCTTTTTTTTCTTATTTCAGTCATTACTTCTAGAGTTAAATACATTTTATTTAAAATTTGTGTTGTGGTTAGAACCACCACATTTTCTAAATGTCCTGCGTCTACTCTTGATGGTGTTTGCTGGGGCTGTATCAGCAAGAGAATATTTTCAGTTTTTAGATGATCCGTAAGTTGTAGTTTTTATGTTACGGCGAATGCATGCATGCTTAAATTTTTTGCCTTTCATTTATTGAAAAGTAAAAAATAAAGTGTATATTTTGTGTAATTGTTATTATTTTTATATCGCGTAAAAGATGTATTCTTGAAGAGAAATTTTAATTGATTAGATTAGAACATATAAACAGCTAACTCTTAAATTGATCAAGTTAATGAATTTACTGATTTCTTTGTATATTTATATAATCTTTGCTTTAAATGTAGTGAGAGTTGAAGCTCATTTTTAACAGCAGATCATATTCAAACACATTTTGAGAAAATTTGTCCTGATTTAGAAATCCTATCCATATATGTCACACCAAGTTAGCGAATTATTAAGATAACATAAATTTAACTGTATCTGATTTGAAAAGCTGTATTATGCACTTTCCATTTTGTAAAAGTTATGAAAGATTCAGAATTTTGTTTCAATATCTCAAAATGCAGACAGTACTTTGATCCTTTTACAATACTGTTTTTGTGCTTAAGAAAGTTGCTTGTGACATACAGGTTCACTTTTAATGAAATTGATTTTACAATTTGTAAAGAATTTTTGTGTGTGTATTCGTGTCGGTGTCTGTGTTTGAAAGCATTGGTTTGAGTTTAAAGATTTTTAAAAAGTACTGTTATGTTTGTAGTTAAAAAAAACTGCCTTTAACAGAACTAAAAATTATGCAAATTATATTTAAAAGAATTAAAGTGAACTATGCTCTTGCAATTTGAAAAATATGGATTAATCATAAAAGTGCAATATAAAATGGTCAAAATATCGATTTCAGAAATTTTTACACTGTCCAACTCTAATTGTAGCTACTTTTGTTACTTTTGTGTATATATTGATGTGCTGTAAAATGTTCAATAAAAAAAATTTTAAACATTTATTGGAAGCTTACTACTTTGTAATAAAAAAGTAATCTTACATGTGGTTTGAAAATAAAAAGTTTTAATTTAGTATATGGATACTATAAAGTAAATAAAAAACTTTGTAAAAAACACACATAAGATGTTAAAGGTAAGTTGATACGTATGTTTCGGCCAAAAATTGTTTTGGCCTTCCTCAGTCAAAGCCCTTCGACAGGGCCGATCCCACGGGGGGGTGAGACACCCCCCACTTAAAATATTCAGTCGGCAAAAATTGCTATTCCCGACTTCCAAAACTCTTCATTCTAGTATTCAAAAGAGTGTTTAATCGGCACTTTTCCTAATTTTTGTCTATTTGAGGTTCACCTTGCTGCGTATAAAACACCGAGTCGGAAATTCCTTTCTTATTTGCATTAGTCAAAAGAATGAAGTGGGAATGAATAATAGAGCACTCTGTATTCGTTTGCAATACACTACTGTACAAAAGGGGGAGTCTGAAAATCCGCACTTCGCATTCGACACCAAAGACTTCTATGACACCTGTCTCAGAATGTAAATATTCATCTTGCATGCCCATAGTAAGCTCATAAGAACTCTTCTGCTATGGGGGGTGATACAGTCTGTGGACGAGAAAAGTCCAGTCTCATAAATCACCCTGAGGAAAATTACGAAATACCGATACAAACAATGCAAGGAGGCCACCACTGGCTTTCGGCCATCGCTGCCTTTGAGCCCAGCGTGACTTTTTCTGGGAAATAGATGTATTCTCTTTGCTTCTCTGAAATGCATGGGAAAAAGAAATCAATTTGTATAGTTGAAAATAGTGTAATGCGTCCCCTATTCCTGCTTGCTGGACAGCCACCATGTGAAAGTTATATTTACCTATATACATACTTGGAGGAACTCTATAGCATAGCTTGTTTAAAAGAATACATCTTTAGCTTTTAAATATAATTAGTACACTAATTCGGAAAAAAAACTAACATTTAACTAAGTTCAATGTGATTGCTGAAATGTGCGTTTAAGTTTGAAACCAAACCAGTTGTAAACAAAAATATGGCACCAGTTATTAAAAGAAAGCGACAAAAAGTGCAATGCACTAAATGTGGTAGTTGTTTTGATGATGATTATAAAAGAAGACACGAAATAACTGTGCATAATGGAAAGAGAATTTCCATTCAAACTGTTGGAGCTCCCTCAAATTCATTTGAAGCGGCATTCTCCAAGAAAAAGATCATCAACGATCAGGTAATTATATAGTTAAAATATATTTGTACTATTTTTTAATGTATTTGTATTTATTTTCATATCATTTATACAAAGAACCCCAATTTTGTAACTTAATTTGATTTTAGAAAAATAATGAGTAAGTTATAATCAAAAATAAAATGTAAGAGTGTGGATTACAGGGCCTTAAAAAGTAGGGAGGCATGGCAGGGCAAGTACACGGGGGACCCGATCTTAGGGACCTCAAAATCAATATCTCTGATTTTCCATTTTTCTCTTAAATTACAGGAAAATTTAACTTTTCAATCTAGAATTACTTTTCTTATTCCAGATCGTATCTTTTTTTGTGTGTCACATTAAGCCTCACATTCTGTCTTTTTAAGCATTTTTTAACACTTTCCAACGAAGTTGGAATGTTTATGAATTCCGTTTGTCTGTTACTCCGTGCTCTGCCGTAAATATTCATCGATCGCATATTATGTATTATAGTACTATGTACTATATATAGAATAGTACTATGTACAATACCATGTACCCAGTAGCCGATCCTGGGGTTTCAGCCTCCCAAAAAGAGTAACATTTTAATTTATTACACTCGTTAAATACGTAAAAAATCATTTTTTATAACTTGGCCCCTCCCAAAATTTTAATATTGGCTTAGACTAAAATTTTGCTTTATGAAACATTTTGTTTGAGTGAAATAAACTTTTTAAAACTTAGCCTCAACACCTACCCCCCCACACACACAAAAAAATTAATTAATTAATTAATAAAATAATAATAATAATTCTTTATCCGCTGTTGTATGGATCCTATTAAAAAGGGTCTATGTACTATTTATAGTTCTTTTACCGGAGCACACAAAAGAATTCCGTTCCTTCATTTCAAGCAAAACAAAATTGATATTTATTATTGAGGTTTATGAGAGCATGCTGTCCGTCTTCAAGGGTGGACATTGATAGCTATACAAGGATAACAAAATAACGCTCATAGATTAGGCTTTATGAGCAGTAAATATTTTTGTGTCTTGTTGGCTTTAACCTGTTCACTTCTGATGTTGCTAAAATCGCGATGGCAGAAATCCCCCCCCCCCCCTCCTGTGTCCATCGTTACTTCCCGGAATAGGTTTTGAATGCTCTTCTGTGGCCCAGACATGCACTTGTGCAAGGCTGTGGCCATAGCAGCAGCATTCAGCGACCCAAGCCAGGAAGCAGCAATGGACACAGGAGGAAGAAATCTCTGCCTTCGGGTATGAACAGGTTAACTAATTGTAGTGCAATGGTATATGCGCAAATAAGACAGTGTTAGAAAGGTTTTTTTTTTTTTTTTTTTTTAATATATAATCAGTGCTCTCTCGGTATAGCTTAACTGGCAAGCTGAATTAGAAATCTTCGCATATAGATGCCAAGGTATAGACTCTATACTTAAAATAATGCATAAAGCCGAAGAATTAAAAGGCATTCTACCTTTGGCTAATCGATTTTGCCGTTTAGCCCTAACAGCACCAGTAACAGTTGCATCTAATGAAAGGTCATTCAGCAAATTAGAACGAATTAAAACTTACTTGAGGTCAACTATGAAAGACAGTCGTTTAGATGACCTGTTGCTTCTGCACTCCGAAAAAGACATTGTAGATAAAATTAACTTAGATGACACAGTAATCAAGTGGGCAACGTTTAAACGTAGGAGAATTAACTTAAAACTGGTTAATAAATAATGTAAGTACATTCAGTAATATTGATAAAGTAAACATTTTTGTATAAAGTGTCAGTATTTTTAAAAGGTTAATATTTAATTTAATGAGTTAAAATATTACATGCAAATCAGATTTAAATAAAATGTAAATTTAAATTATGTAATCAAGTTGTAACTTTTTTTTTGTTGTTGTTGTTATCCGGGAGGGGAAGGCTGATAGCTCAGCTGTACTGCAGTGCTTTAAAGCTGTTAACGTAAATCGCCGAGATCTTTCAGGGCGTGATGGCTTGTTGCTTCCCATAATTTGAAGCATTACTTGAAAAGGTTGTTAATGAGGCAGAAACTGAATCGGCAAATCCATTTTTTTTCAGTCGGCAAATTGCTGATCTTCACCCCCACAAGATTTTCTTCTGGGATCGGGCCTGCCCTTCCACATACGCAGCAGAAGGAACTGAAAAAAGATAAACAAGCAAGCATGTTGTCACAAGGGAAAAGGAAAAGCTGAACAAAACCACGGAGAGGGGGGAAAAAAGGGGAGGGAAGGAATAAAAAGAGAGGAAATAAGCACAAAAATACAAAATAAATAATAATAATAATAAAGACACACGAATACAAACACACACAAAAAAATGAGAAATAAAAGAAAACAGAACAAACAAAAGAACAAAAATAACATAAAAACACAATATTTTTTTTATATAAATAAAAAACCACGAACAGGACAAGTGAATAGAACCTTACGACAGCAGCTTCCAAGCAGAATGAACGAAGGGAACGGAAGAACCATCGTCCCCCATTTCTCCCCCTTTACCCCTTTTTCTTTCTCTTCCCCCCTATTCTTTTATTTTGCTTGCCCCCCCCCTTGTGTGTGTGTGTGTGTGTGTGTGATTCTGTCCTTCTTTTATGTTTTTATTTTTTTTAATTATTATTTATTTAAAAATAAATAAATAAATAAAATAAAATATAAAAATAAAATTATATATATGTTGTGCTGTCCTGTTCGTGGTTTTTTATTTATATAAGGAAAAATGTGTTTTTATGTTATTTTTGTTTTTGTTCTTTTGTTTGTTCTGTTCTCTTTTATTTCTCTTTTTTTTGTGTGTGTGTTTGTATTCGTGTGTCTTTATTATTATTATTTATTTTGTATTTTTGTGCTTCTTTCCTCTCTTTTTATGGGGATAATACCGTAAGCAGGTGTCCATCGTCAAGCAAGATGCGTCGCCAAGTTGGGACTTAGTAAACAGGACGGTAAACGTTGTTTTGGAATTCTCTAGCAACCTGGTGGAGAAGTTGAGTTGTTGTATCTTGCTGTGTAGAAAGGAAATTCTGATTGTTTGATTGTTTTAACCGTAACCGAATGTATTTTGAGGAATTATTTGATTGGTTTAAGGAATGTAACTTTTAACCGGGAAACCGAGGTTTCGATTTTTGACTTAATGCATCATTTTTATTAGTTTTGCTGTCGTATTTGTGTAGTTGTTCCGGGGCATTGTTCATTAATTCTTTGTAAAGTGAAATTCGACAAAAAGTTTCAAAATGTTTGTTTGGAGATGTGAAGAATATATATATATATATATATATATAGCGTGTGTTGATCTACAGTTAATATGCATATTTGAATGTTTGAGGTGGATTAATTTTGGAATAATGTTACGTTGTTTATGAATAAAATTTGAGGTATGTGGTTCTTTTATTTATTTAAATGTTTATTCCTTGCTTTACGGTACACGTGTGTATAGTTGAGAATATTTATGGTCTTATGTTTCATATTTAGGTAAGGTTTTTAGTATGTTGTGTTATTTTTTGTGAATTGGGATGAAAAAGTAAAATTTTTAAGGTTTTAAGAGGGATGGTTAATTTTATTTGTTATATGGTTTTGCTCCTGATTTGCAGAATTCTTGTACAATTTTTAGGTTTAATTTGGATTAATATGCAATGGTTTTTGAGTTGTTTGTGATCAGTTTTCATTCTATTCCGATTAATAGTGTAAATTTTGTGTGCTTTGAAGGTATTAAATTGCAAAAATCACTGGGGGGGGGATGGAGGTAGCCGGTTTATTATACTGGTTTTCTGTTATTTTATAACGAGTGTTTTTAGCGTTTTGTTAAAATATTTGCAGTATATTTATCTTGAAATCACGCGAAGAATTCAATTTAAATATGTTTCAATATATAAGTATTTTTTAGTTGTTTGTGGGGGATTGTGTGTGTGTAGTGGGGGGGGGGAGTAGTCGGTTTATTTGAGTGTTTGTCTATTAATTTTAAACTGTGATTTTAACATTTTAAGGAAAATTTTGCTGTATAATTATGTGCAGAAACATATTTTGCATAATTTGAAGGTTACGGCTTATTTATTTTTTAACGTACCTGTAGTCCAGAGCTAGTGCTATGTTTATGTGAATTTTGCTCATAATTGCATTTGAAATATGTCTAAAAATGTTTTTATGTGATTAGATAAGTGTATTGTAGTTTTGGGTTCATTTTGTAACTTATGTGTCAACGTATGTTTTGATTGGCACGAAAAAAAATTCGCCAAGATTAGACATTGGCGAAAAAAAAAGTCGCCAACTCAACCGACACCCGCTTACGGTATTATTCCCCTTTTTATTCCTTCCCTCCCCTTTTTTTCTTCTCTCCGTGGTTTTGTTCAGCTTTTCTTTTTCCCTTTTGGCAACATGCTTGCTTGTTTATCTTTTTTCAGTTCCTTCTGCTGCGTATGTCGAAGGGCTTTGACTGAGGAAGGCCAAAACAATTTTTGGCTGAAACGTACGTATCAACTTACCTTTAACATCTTATGTGTGTTTTTTACAAAGTTTTTTATTTACTTTATCGTTTAACACGCAGTTTTTTGAGTATTTTTTCTTATATGGATACTATTTTTATTAATTTTGATTTTTCATGATATTAAAATTAATTTTTACTTGAATTGAGAATTAATTAAAATAGAGATTTTGAATTTACCAAATTAAGAATAGTTTATTAGAAATGATTCATTTTAGAAAATATTTGATATTGAGCAAGATGAAGAGTAAATTACGTCTGGTATGTATATTATTCATTGTTTACTAAGAGAGTAAAAAATAATAAGATTTTTTATTCATAAGTTAATAATATTTTAAATGGTGTTTTTGTATTGAAATTTTCAATAATTTACACACCACCTTTCTATAATCCGAGATTTTTATAAAATAAACTTTTAATGATTAAACAAAGTTTCATGGAGTATTTTTGAAACTAATCATATAAGTCACTATTACTAATATAATACATTAAATTAAATAATTTTTCTGTTATAAGTTTTATATGTTAACTGTATCAATATATGAAATGGTAAACTTTTTCAGTCATGCACCTTACCATTTGTTTGCTAAAAACTTAAAATATAGTTTTTTTTTTCTTTTCTTGGAAATTATGCATACTGTTATGAAATGAAAAGACCAAAATTCCATCTTGAGCTGTCACCATTTTGAATCAGTGCTCTGGTCTTGTGGTGATCAGCCATTTTTCAGCATTAGTACACCAAAAAATGCCTTGCTTGGCACCAGTTGAGGTGAACTAAAAAACAAACATCGTCTGGTCAACATTGACAAAATCTTGATATCTGCAAGCACAAGTGTATCAATTAAGAATCTGTATTCTATTATGCAATTACCCGATATCAATAAAATACTAATTCTGATAAAGTGCATGTACAATAAAAGCATTCAACCGTATAAAAGTTAGGATTTTGATCCAAACAAGGCAGTCCAGCGGTGTATCCAATTGAAGCAGCTTGAGTACGTTTCATTGAAGATCCAGTCCATGTGGCCTTGACATTCCAACCCTGTCCATTTGATGATCTTGGCTGCTTTGTAGTCCACTAGCATTCTCCCGACAAAAAGATGTGAAATCCTAGCCAATGGTGTTCCAATCACATAGACCTAGAATGAAAAAAATGAGTTTGATGTTCTCAATGCTGGACTAAAAAGTATACTTGACTATTTTGTTTAACTAAAATTAATTTTGCTACATTTAGTTTTTCTAAGTGAGTTATTTCAAACTGGAATTGTCATTGTTGCAACCACTGGGGTTCTCCCCAGGCCTTTCGGGCCAAGCACATCGGCGACAAGTTTTACTGACTGCTCAGCAAAAAAAAATCAGAATGTCATTTTGAATGCTTTAATTCAATAGGATTACACATTGCAGCTTCATAATGCTACCTAGATGACAAAAATTTTTGGGGAGATCACTGCAACCACTGAAACACAAACTTATTATTTAAAATCTTAAAATCACCAAGTATTTAAAATCTTAAAGTTAGATAATTTAATAGAGCTGAGCCATCTTTCAGCCTATTCTATAGATGGCTGTGGTGAGCAGCTAAAGTCTGAATTTTTGGTAAGAAGTGGGAGGACTTTCCTTTGTCTTCATTCATGATTTCCATTTAGCCATGTTATTGAACTATTGCATTTTATTTTAAGACAGTTTGATATGGAAGGGCACATGACAGTGGCGGCTCGTGGGATACAGCAAGTACAGCCGGACTGCACTTGAAATTATCAGCACATACTTTAAAATAATTTATTCTACTAATTTTCCTAAATTCAGATTAGAATTGTGGAATTCCTACGGTAAATTAAAAAAATCTCCGAAAAAAACCAAACAAAAAAAAAGTATTGTGGTCGGATCGCTCATTCAGAAAAAAAGCACTTAATCTTCCTGCAATTCTATTGGGAAAATCTTTGGTTCAGCCCAGAGCGCTGAAAAGAAAATTGGCAACACCGTTGCCATGACAGCAACTACGTAAGCAGCCTCTCCGGCATAGGGAGTATGCAGCTGATACAGCCGATGAAAGATTTTTTAATGGCAGCTGAACTTGAGAACTCGACTAACTGATTGGCTCGGACGAGAAGTGAGGGAGGGGGTAAGGAGAATATATGTTTGGAAAACTCTCGACTTTATATTGCTGAATTTATCAAGAAGGTAAGCCTGAATAGACGCTTATGAATGGACAATTACCCATCAAAGCAGTATTGTTTTTAAGTAAGCAAGAACTGGCATTTAGAGGACATGGCAAGTGAGAAAATTCTTTAAACATGGGAAATTTTGAAGAGCTTTTAAAATTATTGATATCTGAATTAAAACAACACCTTTTTATAGGGACATCACTGACATATTCGCATGTTTAAAAGAAAGGAGGGTTGATTTGACTTATAAAAAATAAGTAAGTTTTCTCTTTTCTTCTCAAGTTATCGTTACAAAAGAAAATTCTAAGGAAACTTCGAATCAGACACGGATTAATGCAATTTTAAGGATAAGAGCGGCTGGTTAAAATTTATGTCCATTTTATGGAAGTAAAATAGGATCTCTTACATTTTTTATGTAATTTCTTTTTTTTTTTTTTTTCCTCGGTGAGGGCTTAATTTACCAGCTTTCGAATTCAGTAACAAAGATTTTCCAATCCTGTCTTGGAGGAAAGGGGGGGGGCTCGTATGCTTTTGGCTGCACTAACAGTTTTGACCACGGGCCGCCACTGGCACATGACTTAAAAATTATCAGCTTGATTTAAAAAAACCTCTTGTGGATTCAATCACTTTAGTACTTGATGCACTAACAGAAGACAGTTGCTGTAGATGCTAGAAAATTCTGATTCTGAAATAAAAAGTGGCAGGGAATAAAAATGTCTTGTATAAGTCAAAAACCATTTATATCTAAAATTTAGAAACTTTTATAGCTTACATTCAGAGTTGCTTAAATACACCACTTGAGAAGATTAGGTAGGATATTTCAGTATGATTACATAGGTTATATAATCACTGATACAGGGTGTCTGCAAAACCGAAAATTGTCTAGCTTTACTGGAAAAAATCAGGGAATTTTATAATTTTTACTTCAGATCAGGGAAATTTTCGATCTTCGTTAAAGTGCCTTCGCCAAGCCTACTGGAGGTATCCAGGCTATGCTAAGGAGGCGTCCATTTGTCTGATCATATTATTCCTCATCTGGTTGGTCTAAAAATATCATGCACGACAGGGTGGTGGGGGAGAGGACAACACTTGCCCAGTTGTAGTGTTGATATTTCTTTTGTAAATAATCTCAAAATCATATTTCTAAGCTTCACTTCAAAAATGATATTACCACAAAATCCCGAAAGTAAGCCCCTTTTTTGAAAAACAAAACAGATACATTTTGGAGGGGGCTTAGAATTAAGATTTAAAAAAAAATACAAAAAAAGTTGTTTGTATTAATTGGGCGGAGCTGCGACAGCTTCTGTTTAATCTGTCAGTGAACCGATGATTTCATGAGGCCTTGCATTCTGGTCAAAGATATCGATTTGGTATGAAAATTCCCCCCTCTTTCAATCTATTACAACTTCCAGAAAAGCAAATAAAACATTTACAAGCATGTATGTTTAATGAAATTGCTTATTTTTCAAAGGTGAAGCTTCCGTGAAAACAGGAGATGGAGAGGCTCTTCTCTGGTCAAAATAAACACTTCTGTTCAGAAGGCAGCTAAATTGATTACATAATATAATTGCATATCAGAGAGTAGTTTTAACATTGAATGCTGTGCGATAATTCTTTATGCTCTTTATTACTTTGACACTTATGTGGGGATTTATTTTGAAAGCAATCAGCGCTGAAGAAAAAGGAGGAAGCTGAAGGGAGTAATCGATCTTTTATGGCTGTATTTTTACATTCAGCTTATACTTAGATTCTTGATCTTTTACTAATCTTTTAAAGTTATAGGTTCAGCTTATACTTGAGTGTGCATGGTAATTAATTAATAATAACCTGTATAAGCTAGATTTACCCACACACATCTAATAATGTACACAGATGGGATGGAGAAAAAAGGAGGAGGCTTATATATTCGGTATAATGAAATGATTTCACTTTTCGCAAGAAAAGGGAGGAGGGCTCATATTCGAGGGAGGGGCTACTTTCAGGATTTTACGGTATTTATTTCAGGGAGTCCAGCAGTCGGAAAATCTACTTGAATTTTTTTGCACCTCGGGAAAATTAGGAAATTACTTGAAAAATTTCCCCAGTCAGTGTTGGGAAATCTCTCTTCCTCCAAAGAACCTATAACAGCTCTGCTGTTGAACAATTTTGGTTGGAGAAAAAGGTGGGAATTGTTGATACAAACAAAATATGTCTCATGTGCCCCTGGGATGTTTATTTTCACTGTACCACACACTTGGCAAAAGCCGCATGGCACAAATTTTGAATTTGACAGTGTATTCCTCATCTGGCAAATTCAAAATTTGGACAAATTCTTTCCCTGAAGTGTCAGGAGTTGTGTTTTATAATTATGTAATTACAGAATTGACACTTTTTGTCTCAGTAGAAAATCCGTTGTCTCGCACGATAGGTTTCTTATGATGACTGTCGTTTCCAATTTTTTTATTTGCTATGTCACACACTTGTAAATATTTTTTCTCAGATTTATGTCAGTTAAACTGACCTTCCTGTTACAGATTACTTCTAAGTTCTAAATATTATGCACATACAGTGCTACAATTAGATATCATGGTGCCAGGGACAAACCTTAGTTTTGGCTTCCTCTTCTCTCCATTTTGACATAACAGCCCTTTGCCTAGGGCACGTGCCCCATTTGCCTGCCTATAGGTGCAGGCTTGTGCACATATATTGAGAAAAATTGCAGATTATGCCGAAGAGGATAAAAAAACTTGAATTGAAAATGAAATGTTTTCAGTTATTTTTAGGTTGGAAAATTTGTAGGTAAATTGATAGATTCCCGATATCTTGCACTCACAAAACTTGAATTTTTTATATTTTTTATTGAACTAAAGCATAATGATGGTCTTACACAGCTTTTTTATAAAGTGTAGCTTATATGAATTGACAAAATTTGGTATTTTAAAATACAAATCCTACCACATGAATTTTCAACAATGAAGAAGAAAATAGAATCATTTAAACAACTAAAGAGTTTATTTCTTCAAAATTGGAAAAAAATACACCAGTTTCTGCTTCTGAAAGAAAAAAAGCTTTAAATCTATACTTGTTAAAATTGTTAGATGCAAGTGTAATGCTCTTCCATTATTTCCTGTTAAATGTGAATAAATTTTGAAATTGTAAGAAACAAATAATACTTTCAACAGATTTTCAGTTCTTATATCCGGTAAAAGAAAAGTACAGGGTTGCTACGTCACCAGGGGAAATTTCAGAGAATATAGAAATCACAGGAAAACATGCGGAAAATAAGAAATTTTCATGAAAACCGGGAAAATGCTGGGGAAAATATTATTTCCATGGAATACTTTTGTTTTTTAAAATGATGTTTCAGTAAAAAGTGAAAGAATTCCATTCAGGATTTGGAAACTGAAATTTTGGTAGGCTTTTGCAGTTTACTGTATGTCTCCCTCATTTTAATGAACAAAATGTATGCCATCTTCGATCGACAAATGGCGAAAAAACACATTCATGCAGTAGTGGAAATTTACGTCTCATAAATGAAACACTGTTCGGGACCATTTTTGAAGTTACTGAATACAAGTCAGTAACAACTGATAAGAGTTATTCAAAGTAACGATATACAAATACATCAAGCGGTCCGAATGGGTAATTATTTTGGTGACCTGCATAGCGTAATTTTTAGCATTATTGCATTCACACTGGTTGATCCCTAGGAAACAGGTTTTTGGCCCTATATATTTGTTCTCCAACGCATTGAAGTTGAAACAAATCTCTGAATTTGTCATGAAAGTTTATCAAACTGGTTTAAAATAAATTCTAACCATTCTCTGTGGGATGGAGCTGAGCACAGATGGAATACTGTTTCTAGATGTTACCTCCAGATATAAAAAATGTCGTTGATGGATTATAATTTGTCGAGAGAAATTAGTAATTTTCCCATGCTTAGAATATCTTGATGCGAATGCAGACTAACAAACGACCACATAACTTACAGATCTTTCTGCGATTTGTATAATAAAAACTAGTTACAGAGAGTCAACTTTCAAAGTAAAAAATATGTTACTATTAGTTAGTTTTACTTCTCCACAATCCCACTTTATACTTGAACAGATGAGAAAAACTCAAACTAAGACAACTAAACTTGAAAAAACCAGGACTTCGTTTACTTTCCATGTCACACACATTGTTGAATGGTTTGTGAAATTAGTGACAGAAGCACCTACAAACAGTTGGTGAAATTAGACTTTTTTTTGGCCCACCCTAGTGCTTAGTGGAGATAAAGCTGTTTTTTCTTTACTTTATACTAATGCACAATTTTGACAAATATTTTTAACTGTTTTAATTATGAGAAGGAGCATATCAAACCCAAAATCATATTTTCAGAAAAACTTACACATTTTACTAATATTTAAAATTTGTGAAAAGCTATGTTACACATTTTAGATATTACATAATTATTTACTTGGATTTATAGAAATTTTCATGGCATGTTATTGAATATCCTCTTTGTTTTTAGTATTGTATAAGTTTAGTTATCTTGTTAAGTAATTTTTTTAAATGTTTTACCGCTCTAAAATCATTTTACCTGTTCAAGAAGCATTTTCATTATCCACATCTTTATTTTTCAGATTCCAGCATTCGTACTTACTATTTTACATAGAACAATGCAGAGCACTTTTTATGCTGCATAACATTGCACTTTTTACAAGAAATTAGAGTATTTTTTTTTTGGGGGGGGGGACAAATTTTACACCTAGATTGTCGACCAGAATCTTCAAGAAAATGGTTAACTCCATCAAAATGGATATTTGATACAGTTCCACAGGGTTCTGAACGAAAATGTTCTTTTTCTATGTACTCTACTTTCATCATTGAGGTAGTAATTTCTCGGAGAAATTCTAGCTGAGTAAAATTTCCTTTGCATTCTCTATGAAGTCTCCAAGTGGCTATAGCTGCCATATTTAGTGTGTTGGTAAAAAAATGGCCACCACCATTTTTTTCCTTTTATTTTTGGACGGTAGAGGCTCAATCATCGATCTAGTACGTCTACATCCTCCATGTTTCTGTTATATGACACGATAACATGGGGCTGGGACAGGGGCGTAGACAGAAATTTTTCATAGGGGGGGGGGTTACGACTACTACAACTCATATATATGTATGCGTGTGTGTGATAATGTAGTGAAGAATATGCATTTTGTATGGCAAAAAATTTCTCATGGTAGGGGTTATGACCCCCCTAACACCCCCCCCCCCCACACCCGTGGCTACGCCCCTGGGCTGGGGTATATTAATTCTTTTCTTTTCTGCTACGCTCCATCTTTTGGTTCAAAATTTGAATCCAAGCAAACAATCTTATTATCTTTCCACTTAACTATAGTAATTAATTCTGTAGAAATGGAGTCGAAGGTTCCTTGCTCTTTTTTCTTTAAAGTTTTTAAATTTTCAAGTAGACAGTTTTGCAATGTATTTTCTCTTATTGTTCCAGTTATTCGAAAGTTCCTGGACTTCATTTCTTTCAATAACGGTAAGGATGTAAAAAAGTTATCAGTATAAAGTTCATGCTGCTGAGGATTTGAAACACATTAAGTTAAATCTAACACAACTCTTGTTCCCGGTGAATGCGTATTATCTGCATTATGTTCCTTACCAACATAAACTTGAATATTGAAAGGATATCCTTTCGATGAAGCAAGCACCCACATTTTGTACCCAAACTTTATGGGCTTGGAGCGCATATACATTTTTGCGGAATGATGACCTGCATATGGAATCATTTCCTCGTCGACACATAACTGCTCTGAAAATACTCTAAACTGCTGAAGTTTTTTACAAAATGTATCAACAAATTTTAGTCAATTTGTGAGTTAAATCAATTGTATCGTTGTTGCATAGATTTATATACTTTTTTATGTTACGGAAACTTTGTCGACTCATTGATTTGTTAATAAAAGGATTGCTGCAGTCATCTGATTTACTCGAGTACACATCTTCTTGCAGCAAAGAATGATATCCAGAAAATAATATTATTGCTAAAAACTTTCGTAGCTCCTTTTCTGTCAAAGAGAATCCTAAGTTATTCTTTTGCATTGCATACCTCTGAGTTTCTGTGATAATTAGATTAATAATTCTTTCATCAAAAAACATTCTGAATATTTATTTCATATGGAGATTTTTGTGCCAATTCTGGATACGTTTCTTCTAATATACTAATGGGCTCTTTTATTATAGGTGATATATCCGAGCATTTCGACCTGTCAGTTTTCCTTGTTTGAAATCATAGACAGGGTTTCCTCTTTCCGTTTTTTAACTTTCCTTCTCCCATGCTTAATTTTTTTTAGTCTCTGAAGACTCGTCTGAACTTTTATTATCCTGTCTTCGTTTGATTTTTTTTTTTCCTTTTGGTAACTATATCACAGTTTTCTTTTGTTTTTCTTTTTAAATTTAGTGAAAGTTCCACTTCCCCAGATGCATCTCAGGGCAAATCCTCACCTAGATTGCTTTCTTGTATATCCTCTTCATCTGTAACTACACCAGTATCAGGAGATAAACAGACTATTTCTGCATCATCCGAATAATCATCAGAATCTAACTGCTGGAAATAATCCGACACTTCTTGTATTGTTCTAAACTTCACAGCCATTTTTTCTAACGTAAGCTTAGTGTACTAAACTAAGTACTGCTTGAACTAAGCATTGCACAGCGAGTATGTAAAGCATACCACGTGGTGGAATGCTTATCACGTGATAAAACCGCACCTGCTATGATAGTAGTACTTAGGACCGCTTGCTGCCAGAGAGGCAGTAATCCCCAACTGCAAAAGCTAACAAAGGCGCCAACGTTTCTATTTTGGGAACAATTCATTCTTTTGAGTATTGTGAAGGATGTATTATAACTAACTACTTCGGACTGATATTGTTTCATACAATGAAGAGTTTTAAATAACTTTTCACCCCCTAAAATACTTTTTAATAATAATAATATTATTATTTTAATATATCAATCAAAATACACAAAAAATCAAAATGTGACATTTTTAAACTAATTATAAAAGATAGAAAATTCAAGGCAAACATTTTATAAAAATTGGAGAAGTTACCACATATACACAAGATTAAAATGCGATAAACTATTTTTTAAATTATCAAGAACTTTCTTAGAAAAAAAAATCATAAAGTGATGTTCCCAAAATGAGAACGTTGGTGCTTAATGGGTTAAACAGAGTGAGAGAGACCTTGGTGAGGGCGAGGAAATGAAAAATTTCATAAAAGATAAGGGTGTGGGGCCCCTAGAGGCACAGGGCCTGTAGCATTTGCTCTTTCTGCTATATAGCAAATCCAGCACTGCCTGTGAATAACACTTTCACCCAACTTGGCAAAATCTGCAATTGTGGCTCTCTCTCTTCTTTTTTTTTTTTTTTTTTTTTAAATGTTGCAAATTGTCAGTTTTAACTCTTCTATAAATTAATCACACCATCAAGCAAATTCAAATGAAATTAGAATGATGAAAAGTTAACACCTGACATTGTTTTTCTTAAAGTGTTCAATCACTGTCAGTGGACAGTTACTCTCTGGTTTATGGGTTTACCCTACTTGATGACGACTTCAATATGATTTATTTATGAATTGCCAACATGTAAAATTCAAATTCATATCAGGATACTCACAATACTTTCTCAATAGAATAATTTTTTTCTTTTAATATACATACAGATTAGAAAATATTTGCAGTCTTTAAAATCATGGAAATTTTCTCTTATGATTATCAGGGAAATTTAAAAGAAATGGCTAACAAAATCAGCGAATTTCAAAGAAAATTGCTCATCAATTCAGGGAATTTTTTTACTGGAAATTTGTAGACACCCTGTAATAACATTTAGCACCAATTCTTGAAAGTTCTTGAATAGTTCTTAAATACTTGAAAGAATATTAGTAATCTAGTACATACTAGTAACAAACATACTTATATTGGAGCCATTCAGTTTTTCCAGCTAGGAAAAAGAAGCACTACATATTAAAACAAGTAATACTTCAAGTAAGCTGAGTGAGTGATCCAAAGTACTATTAACTGATACAGAGAGCTTTTATTTATACAACTGTGGTGGACAACACAAAAAGCTAAGAAGGAGAAAGAATTCCTTTTGGCCAAGGAAATAAAACTAAAATCATGGATTACGAAAATACATTTGTCCAAAGGAACACATCAGAATACTAGATTTGAATAACATGGTGACATAAATCAGGAAATGTCAGAGCATTTGAATTTTTGGATAATTGAGAATGTATTAGGATAAATTTCTAGAAGTATATTTTAGCTGGAAATTTTAAGAAAAAATATATTTTTACTGGTAAAACATAAAAATTAATAACATTTGATTCAATGTGTATGCAAAATCTTTAAAAGAAAGTTAAAGCAAAAGGACTAAAACAGGTCAGGTAAAGATTTGCTTGGATTTGCACATGCAATATATAGATGTTCAATGAAGATAGGAGGGCAGAGGAATCTAGTTTTAAAAGTTGGTTTTCGAGTACACTATGGTCTTAAAAAGCAAGTCCTGGAGGTCCAGTGGTTTAAAAGAACTTTTTTTTTTAATGGCTAAAATACATACTGTCACATCTGTGCAATCCCTATAAAATAAAACAATAAGTTAAGCACATGTACATGAGAACTGAAACAGCCTCACTTCTTTTTTTCTCAATAAAATCCTGATACCTAGTAGCATTCTTGATTGAATCCTGAAGGAAATTATTGTCCTCAGAATAGACGCATTTTGTTGGAGACATTAGTTGTGAATTAAGAACATAATCAAAATTTTATCTTTATTTATAAAATTTAATTAGTTTGTCTTAAAGAAAGCTATTTCCTACATCTATAAAACCAAAATGTTATACACACACTCACAAAAAAATTAAAATAAATTAAATTAAATTTTAAAAAATAAGCTTGAAATTATTGCTATACAGAGGGTGTTCACACATTTTTGTAACGATTTTACAAAGATATGTATAGAAATAAATATTAATTTTATTCTCTAATGTGTTCAGTCTGATAGCCCTTTCTTTGAACTATCATATTACATCTTGATTTCCAAAATAAAAGTCCTTTTCTTAAAACATCAAGGCTGATATTGTTCCACTCCTCTTTCACAACCTTCCAGAGTCCACCCAATGTTTTGAGATGCCGCTTATAAAGAGCTTGTTTTAAAAGTACAAATGCACATTAATCCATAGAAGACATGTCAGGGGACTTGGGTGGGATGCATTTAAAGGGAATAGCTTCAATTCCAGTTTCATTTCTCATTTTATCAAAAAATAGAGCAGTAGATTTAAAGGTATGGCTTATAGCTTTATCCCGATGGAATTTAACACAGTGACGATTGCTTGGATAAAGGGATGAAATTTCTTTGTTAAAAATATGTGTTAAAATATACTTCTGATAGTAATCCGAATTAATTTTGACATTTTTTCTACTTTCCTTATTCTAAGTTTTCCGTTATACAAAAATCCAGTAATAACCATAAAACCTTCAGAAAAACTTCCTTTGTTTTCTCTAGACCAACTTGTTAAGTCTTTTTCTCCTTTTTGCGGTAGTAAATCGATCTTTTTCTATTGCAGTCAGATAAATGTATCCAAGCTTCATCAATTGTAACTACATATTTCCATTTTTCAAGCACCAAATAATTTTCATATAACAATCTACACATAGTCACGCTGAGAAACATGTTTTGGCGTTAGGCAATGAACATCGTGTTTTTTTGCTTTGATTAACTTTAAATCGGATTTTATAATTTTGTTCACAGTTCCTGCCAAGATATTTAAAGATTTTGCGATAGTTCTTTGGGTAGTTGGATTTTCCTTTAAAACATGAGATGCAACTTTAGATTTAATAAGAGGTGTACGTACCTTTGTTGGGTATGCATTTTTTGCCTTTTCCCCAGTGAAATATAAACTTTGACATTTCTTTCCTTTCATATTAATTATGTCACTTATTTTATGTGTAGAAATATTAAAACCATGATTTTTTTTAAATAACTGAATAAGAGTATTTCTCTTCGGATAGCGCAAAAATATAGCCTTCGATCCATTGTTTATTTTTCAGCAACATTTTAAAGCAAAGAATATTTTTAATGCTGCAGACGATAAATAAGCCTTATTACAATTTGATGCGAATCCCATTTTTATTTTCAAATTAATATTTAACTTCATGGAGAAAATCAAAATCGCTGCAAAAATATGTGAACACCCTCTGTATTATGTAGAATTGCCTTGTAGTCGGTCCACAGGATAGGTATCTTAAAAGGTATCAAAAGATATTTTGAATAGAATTCTTCGAGAATTAAGTAACATTAAAATATTTTTATTAGTTCTGTGCTTGAGAATATTAAGAATAACTTAGCTTTTTTTTTTTTTCATTGAAACAATTTAAATTTTTAATATTTGAAGAACATGTGTTCTACCTTTTGAATCAGCAATGACCCATATCATGTATAAGAAAGATGTTTTCTTGTAGCTTTAGTATTGTTTTGTCTCTTATTGTGTTTGAAATTTGTTTTTTTAGATCTTGCAAGACCTTTGGAAGACAATCTTGGGTTATGGTTGCTGTGATTATCACTGAATTTCTAGTCATTGCCAAATTTGATTTTGTAACCATTACAAAACCTTTACCTGTTCATATTGCTTATTTATGGATTTTTGGATTTATTACACTTTTTATGTGGACTCTTTGGAAATTCTTTTTTTTACCTAAGTTTAGTTTACCAAAAAAGGTTGTAAAATTTGAAATACCAGATCCAAGTTTTATAAATGAAGGTGGTGTAGTGTTACAAGATAACTCTAAAAAAGAAACTAATGGAAATTTGCATCATCGATTGTGTGGAATGCCATCAGAATGAAGTGTGTTTTTTTTTTTTTGTTTTTGTTAGAATTTATACCAGGGGCATAGCCAGGAGTTGGGGATATTGAGGTATATTCCCTCTCCCCTGCGAATTTTTTGCATAGCATGAGCTTTCAAATTTTTTCGTTGTGCAGAAAAATCTCATTTATTTATATACTGTATTTCATATCCCCTCTTACTCAAAGAAATTTTCTGGCTATGCCCCTGATTTATATTACTACTCAGTAAAACTACTCTAACTAAAGTTGTTGATTTTCTTCTTTTAAGCTTCAATTTTATTTTCGTATTGCATCAGATCCTTAAAATTATGTATTTGTTATTTTTATTTTATTTTTTGTTCAAAATTTTATGAGAAGTTTTTTACCTAATAGAAAAATATGACAATTATATTACAGGAAATTCATGTTTTACTGAGATATATTCCTTAATAAGTTTATAATCAAAGGTTCTTTGACAAATTAAGGGCATAAATAATCACATTTTTATTGGATTGTTAAGAAAAATGCACATTTGATGTTTGGAAAAAATTAAATTACTGAATTGTGATTGGTTATATTGAAACAAAATGGCATAGATGATGAATTAACAAAAATTTAGCAACTAAAAATGTTATCATAATAAATGTAGTAATATACATTGCTTATGATATACAGTGAAACCTCCTTTAATGGCCACTTCCTAACAACAGAAACTTCTAAAGACCGGCCACATATCAGTGATACTAAACACGCTCCATAGGATTAACATTAGAGCTAACCTTTGAACAGCAAATTCCAAACAATGGCTGCCCTTCGGCATCACAAAAAAAATTTAGCAGTCATCCAAATATACTTTTAAACTTTTTTTCAACCCAAAGTGTGAACGATGTTAAGTTTTTTTGCCACACTACAAAATAAACATAATATTAATATACAGTGCCACAACAAGATTTTATTTCACCTAGGGGAAAACTTAATTTTGGCATCCTTGTCTCGGGGCAGGTGCCCTGCTTGCCTCTTGCTAGTTGCGGCCCTGCTAATATCAAAACATATTCTGATGTTCTTACAAACTTTTTGACGATACAAAATTTTGCTTTAATGAAAAATGATGATGAGTTGTATAAAAACATCAAATAATATTATTTCTTTGGGAAAAGATATTTTCCTCCAAAAAAGCAACTGTGAATAACCGATTTTTTAAATGCAAATTAAAATAAATAAGATTTAGGGAAGCTAAATTAACGTGTTTGTGTACCTCATTATTAACTTCATTTATTTTTTATTTTATTTTATTTTTTTTCATATTAAACCTGTCCTACCAAATAAAATCCACTTCCAAAGAACAGTCACTTTGGGATAGTCCCACGCATGGCCATTATTCAGAGGTTTCACTGTACTTTTTTACAAATTTACTCTGCAGTAGTGGCCAAAATTAAATAAATCTTTTGAAAAAAAGCAGTTTTGAGATTTGATGTCTCATTACAGTATTTTTAATGAGAGTAATACCATAAAATTATGCATTATAATTTTATAAAATTGGAAACTTTAATCAAGAATGTAATGAAATAATTTTCATAGCAGAAATTTTTGTTAGATTTGCAGTTGTCAAGATGTAAAGGGAAACCCAGAAAAAATTAAATCTGTTACAGATTGATAGCACCTTCCCATGGGGTAAATGAAGTTTTTACTATCTGCAGCTGTTATAATGTGAAACCAAAAGCCCTATTTCATCCTTATTAACTATACCAAGTGCTTTACCAAGCCCTGCCCTTCTAGACACTGTAGGAGATACCTTAATTTTTCTGTCACTATCTAAACTAGTGTAGAAACCATTGGGAACAGTTGTTATATGAATGATAGTTACTAGATATCATCGACTCTGCAGTTATAAGCTTTCACATGACAGTTGGACAATAGGTTTCCAAGATTGAATTATTGCTTCAACTATGGTTTAAACAAGTTTCTTTCATTTTCTCCAAAGATTTTCTCATACCTGCCAACTTGTATAGTTTAGCCTTACAATGTAGGGATTTTGGACGTTTTGTATGATTTTTTTCAAACAAAACAGAAATATTAATTTTGAATCATAAATCCTGCAAATCTTCACATAAAGGCAATTTTTGTGCCAATGAAGTGCAAAACACTCTGTTTTAAATATGCTGCTCCCCCCTTAAGGAAAGAAAAAAAAACCGAGAGGGGGTCGATCATCAATTAACAGTAAGTCCTTTCTTCCTCCAGTTCTGCAGCAGACAAGAAGAGCTACTGGTGGTGCGCCACAGCAAAAAAAATCCAAGATGGAATCCGATCCATAAAGCCTCTAGGCATAGAATCATGTTAATCTTTTTCCATTTTGTTTGAATTAATATTTTTCTTTGAGTGTTCCTTTACTTAAATTTCCATTGCTGCAAGAATAAAAATTAACTCCTATTTCAAACTTATTACTATTTTGTTTCCTTTGACAAAACCACCAAAGGAAAACTTCATTAAAAAGGGCAGTTTCAGGTATGAATGTAAAGGATGCTACAAAAATTAAAGTAAAAGTTGAAAAAGAATATTTGTCAATGAAACAAAGGTTTAAGAAAGCAAATGTTAAATGAAGTTACCATTTTTTAAAACTTTTTTTTGACATACTACATAACTTTTTAAAATTGCTTTTCACATGTGTAATATATTACCGTGTTTAATCGCGTAATAGTCCCACTTTTTTTACTAATTTTTCTTGGTGAAAGTCCAGGTGCGATTATTATGCGGGGAAAATCTATTACATAATATTGTAACTTTAAAACTTTTTTCTGCTTTAAAATGGGGATGCTACTATTATGTGTGACTTACTGTTATGCAAGTAAGCACGATAATTGTTTTTCAGTATATTTTATCAATAAAAGAAATGTTTAGTAAATAAGAAATAAACTAAGTATCTTCATGCTTTTTCCTTAGCATTTTAGCTTTAGTATATATATTTAGTGCATTACTGCATAAGGCCATGAGATTGTAAGAGTTTCAAAAATGGAATGTTGGCAGGTATGTTTTCATATGTCTTGGTGATGGTTTTGGCTATTGCTAAAATATTCCTATTGATATTCCATGATATTCCATTCCTTATCTTGAAACCGTTTTTAGCAAAGAGTAGTAACATGGCATGGAGCTGAATTCCATTTAAATATAAGTATTTCATCATCAAATAAAATATCATGTAGATGCCCCTTGTGTAGGCTCATCATGACACACAAAACACAAACAAAAATATCATATACTAAGTGTAGCATTTTTGCTTAAGCATTGCATTTGTATGATTCTATACATTTATATTATCATTAATCATGCAAATTCTCTCCTAATTTTTTGATGTCACACAACCTTAAATCATATTACTAGCAGAGTGTTTAACAGCAGGTATAATTTGATCAGCATGGAAATCCTTCATATTTTCCATTATCACTACCAAATGGGGATATGGGATCCATCTCTCCAAGTAATAGTGCCTCTTTATATTGCTGTCCAGTTTACATGAAATGTTGCTTGATTTAATTTTTTCAACCTTTGTTTCGTATTTAAATTAGCTTTATCTGTAGAATTCTTGCATTTTGACCATATTTGTGCAACCTGCACCAAACAGTACCTGCATTTAGCTTCACTTTTTATTGGAATGCTTTGCCCTTTTGCATTTCACTGTGCCCTTTTTATTATGTGTCAATCATGAAAAAAATGATTGGAAGAAAAGCTGATTAACTAGTTGGAAAAGCAATATAACAGTTTCTGATTATTTCATTTTGTGTATACCCAGATTATTTTTGTATCATTTAGCCATAGGCTTTTAAGTATTCTGCCATTACTTTTTACTGATTTGGTTTTATAATAACTTGAGTTTCCTCATACCGCTTCAAAAATTTAGACCTGCCACTTTTAGTTAGGTTTCTGAAAGTTTATTTCCTAACTTTTTTTTTAAGTCTTTATTCTTTTGCTAACAATATTTTATGTCCATTTTTTTAAGTGATCAGTCATCTCTTTGTACTATTTCCTTACTTTTTTATGTTTATGATGGCCTTTACACAGGGTGGCACTTAACAAATGACCATCGTGTTTGGCAACCATCTGGCCAGGGCCGGCCCAAGAGGGGTGCGAATGTAGGCGATCGCCTAAGGCCCCGCTCTTAAAGAGGCCCCGCTCCTGGGCCATTTTTTTGCTATCACATTAAACCGAGCTTGGTAGGTGGTTGTGATATATCCCGAATAAAGCCAAGAAATAAAGCTAACATACACTAGTAGTGCTAGTAGTAACTTACATAAGACATGATAGAAAAGAGGCCCCGCTCTTGTGCTTCGCCTGGGGCCCCGCATGCCTCTTGGGCCGGCTCTGCTCTGGCCAAGGCTTAAAAAGAAACTTTTTATGTTTTAACATCTTAACTTACCAGGGGGGGGGGGAAGGGTAGGGGTTGGTAGCCAACTGCATACCATTACAAAACATGCTGATAAATGACCTCCTCTCAGCCCCAAAGTATCTTATCATTAGCTATATTCTGTAACCTGATTAACTATTGGAAAAGCGATATAACATTATGATTATTTGTCTATAGTGTTCTTGATTAAGTTATGTTGTCAGAGATGCTTTTGTGAGCCATCATATCTTAAAAATGCTTTTTCTCAAAAAGATTTTCTGCAAATATAACTACTGTTGTATATTTTAGATAAAAATTTTATCACACCATATTTAT
Source organism: Cheiracanthium punctorium (assembly GCA_038373885.1). Taxonomy (NCBI): domain Eukaryota; kingdom Metazoa; phylum Arthropoda; class Arachnida; order Araneae; family Cheiracanthiidae; genus Cheiracanthium; species Cheiracanthium punctorium. The sequence goes on along the minus strand of JAWZYV010007947.1, from coordinate 826,933 downwards.
TCATTTTAAATTTGCTAAGAAATGGGCTTGTTACTTTTTCTAAACTTTTAAAACTATGCCCTTTTTATTATGTGTCAATCATGAAAAAAATGATTGGTAGATCAAGCTGTTATTATAAATATTTTTAAATTTGAATATTTTATAGAATATGTGTACACCATAAAAATGTTGGAAAAATTGTAATTTCTATTTAAAAAATGTTTTACCCCATTTATAATGCAATTTTCAATGTTAAATACTGTTTTCTGAAGATACATTTTAAAAATGGGCATTTAAATTCCAGCCCATCAATTATGCCAAACTGGCATCAATCTTTTTGACAGCCAAAACTCTTATAGTTCTCAATTGGCAACAAATACAACACTTTTTAACAACAAATAAATTGACTTGCTTATGATGTTTTTGTTCCTTTGTTTAGCCTTTTTGAATGGACTCATGTTGATTGCTATTCTTTGTAAAAAACCATGTTCTGCCCATTGGCTAACATGGCAGTATCTCCCCAAAAAATAATTCATATTTTTTGTAATTTTGGGTCCATTTCAAAATGATTTATTTCTGTACAGATTTTTTTAAATACTAGTCATTATCATATTTACACTCTATTTATACCTTAAATTTCATTTTTTTAATGGTATGTATGAATGTGCTTACTTTACTTTTAAAAGGAAGAAAGTAATTTTTTTTTTTTACCTTGCTCAAGGACGCTTTAGATGCTCTTTACTGTGTTTTGTTACTACATGTAATTATGTATGTCGAATTTTCCTTGTACTTTCATGACATTTTTACTCTGTCATCTCTGTGCAATAGTGTGTTCAACTTGTTGTTTAGATACAAGAATATAAATATTCTGTTTGTGCTGTTTTATAATATAGAATGTTAACTTTTCAGTGATCTTTCATGTTATATTGTGATAATTCTGATATTAATGCAAAAGATTTCATGTGGACTATTTAAGGGAGTTTAGATAGATATCTTTTGAATATTTTCCCCTCATTACATTGTAAAAAATCAAATTTTTTCCCTACTTTCTTTTGTTTATTTTGAGTGCTAAAACTTAGCTGGGGGAAAAAAGCTTTAAATATAAATTTCTAGCTACATATTAAAAAACTAGTTTTATTGCATGCTCAAACTGTTTTTTTTTTTTTTTTTTCCCAATAAAGTTTTGGGGAAATAAAATTTTTATTAATCAAAAATGCTTAAAAAGTAGTGATGGAAAAAATCAAATTTTATTAAGTATCGAATTGAATAACATCAGCAACTATTAGGTTGTAACGAAAGTTTCCCGCCACCACAAATATCGTCTGCAAACAGTTCACGTTGGTGTGTTTGCTCATATTTTGTCAAACAATATTTGTCATTTGAAAGAAACATACTTGCTTTAGAACACTGCTTTAGTTGTTAAAAAATATCGTTATCATTAAGTACAGGGTATCTGAAATGGAACTATCACGTTACTGGATTAGAACCAACATTTACTTCCAGTTCTGTTGCAAAAAGTGCTACAGAATGTCAATGAATTATGTGTGTAATTTAGATTCTACTGTTGTATCATATGGCACTGTGAAGGTTTGGTACTGAAAGTTAAAAACAGGAACTATGACATTCCAGGAGCATAGCTCTCTGGCCGGCCTATGCATGTTGATGAGGGCCACCTGCGAGAACTTGTGGAAGAAGATCAGTATTTAACCACTTGAGAGCTAGCTAAAGAGTTAGACATGAATGTCATGCCCATTAGCCATGCTATGCATCCCATAAACTTCATGCACAAGTTCAATCGCTGGGTGCCGCATGAGCTGACTCAAGCAGACTTGGCGGAGAACTTTCGTTACAACCTGATATTATGCAATTTAAAAAGCCATTTTTAACTCGTGTAAATTTTTTCATGATAAGTTTTCTGTGCAATTGCTTTCATGATTGTTTCAAGAGGTGAATACTCAAACAACAAGGTTAGAAGAGTTTAGACCATAACTGAGCATAACTGACTGGCATAACCCAAGATTTTAACCCCATCTAGAAAAATTAGATTTTTTATTGAAATAATAGAAGCCCTTAGGTTTAGCTAAAACGATCCCTTCCCACTTCCCTCCCCAGAAATATCTAAAAAATCTACCCAGCTATGTTAATGTATAAGACTTCATTTTCATGTGAAGGCTAGGAGGTCACCCCTCATATTCATTAAAAAATTTAGCCCATTAAGAAAAGTCAGATTTCATAGTCAAACTAAGAAACAGAAACATTTCAGGTTCTACAACTTTCGTAGCTTAATTCTAATCACACCAACAAAAACCCTTTAAAAGTAGATTTTTATTTTTATTTTTTTTTTATAAGGAAAAAAATAGATGTTTTCCCACTGTCAGTAGAAAAGTATAAACCAGAGATGCCAACTACTATGGATTCTCCCTAGTTTCTACAGAATTTTTTTTTAAACATTTGATTTCCTATGGACTTCAGAAAAAGCATATATTTTTATAGCAATTTAAGTATAGATTGATTTGTTCTATAGCATTTTAAAACTATATTCTTTTAGTAATCTTTAAAAAAAAAAAAAAAAAAGATTTATTGTGCAACACTCAAAGCCTAAAACAAACAATTATCAGATTCAATTGCTGCCGAATTCATAATCAGCACCAGCTCAAGAGAAAAAGTGTTGAGTCTGGACAAATTTGAGGAATTATCATCCCTGTTATGAGTTGCAATTTGTTTTCCCAAAATGTTTAGAATCGGGTATAATTAAGGTAAGTTTTTATGTATTTTTTATTAAGATCAATTTTAATAAGGTATAATTAAGCTTTATTTTTTCCCAAGCTATTTAAAAAAAAAATTGAAATTTTACCTATGCACCTGACTATGGACAAACATAAAAAATTACCAAAATATTCACTGTTACTGCTGATAAGTCTCATTGAGGATTGGCATCTCTGGTATAAACTAAACTTCGCAAGTGCAAGTTAAGCATGCATTTATGTGCACGCTAATGTTACAAATCTATTTCAAATTATAAAATAAAATCTTAAACTCATGACCTTAAACAGTCAGTTTAATAATTTATTTTAATAAAATTTTAGAATTTAACCATACAACTACATCCATATATCACACATATTTTCAGAATATCTGGCAAATAGGAATTTTAGATCAACCTCATAACAAGAAGAAGCTAATTGAAAAATAAAGACCAATTTAAACATCCATTCAAATTTTTCTGCCTTGCATTTATGATTACTTCAACATGGAATGATCAACCACAAATGTAGCACACTATGTACTATGCTGTAAGTGAAATTCACTTATATTCGTAATAAACTTTAGTGCATTGACCTAGCCCTTGGTCTGTACTCATCTATACCCTCTTCTCACACTTTCTAAACTCGACATTGTGAGAGACAGGCAGATTTTTTATTTTTATTTGTTTCCCCGCACATTTATAGTTCTTCGCAGCTGTTGTAAAGTTTCTCATCTTGGAATAAAATCTAAAATCTTGGAATAATATATCATAAATCTCAATCGTATTATGAAAATAATCAGTCATAGTATGAAAATCAATACTTATGCAATAAGATGTCAATTAATACTTATGTAAGAATGCATTTGACATAAAATTGAAAATTTAAAACATTAGAAAAGGTGATAAAAGATTGGTTTTTTTTATTTCTTTTATCTTTAACTATTGGTTTGATAAAATAATGATACAAAAAAGCTCAATTATCCAGCATTCAAGTAACCAGGAAATTTTCAGCTTCCCTCTATTTTTTTTAAACTTTTTTTTTTCTTCTTCTTCTTCTTTGGAGATTGATTAGTATGGTGACCTCCCCCACCCCTCTAGCTGTCCAAACATAGTACAGCGGCAACGGGTGCAAATTTCCAAATACCAGAGAATATCAATATTTCCATAAATAATGATGATGTGTTTAAAAATAAGAAAAAAAACAGACTAAATGCTCACAAAATACAAAAACACAACATTTTACCACTGCGTCTGCAAGCACAGAAGGGGCAACAAAAAGAAAAAAGAGTGATCACACTATTTATTACTATAGCAATATGTATCCACTAATCTCAAAAAGTCCTTAAATTTATTTTTTTAATGATTAACACAGAACTATGATGAGTTTCATCTTTTGTGCTAAAATAATCACTTAGTAGAAATGCTGATTGCAGATTATTTAAATGTAGTGAATTATGACCTACTTTCTGGCTTGACATTCCAATGATTCGACTATTATCTCTGTACAGAAACTCAAGAGGGAGGGGGGACAGAAAATAACACTTGATTTTTTTTTTTATCACTCTCAGTGTAAAGCTTTTAAGCTTTAAAAATCGGTAGGTGTTATTACTTTAATTTATTATTAATTTTCCCAAGGATGATAAGACATAGTATAATAAAAGTCTGGTAACATCATTAAACTCTGCAATATAAGCATGTATCAACATAAATTCAATTAAAACTTTGTTACAAAACTGCATAAATAAAAACTGAACAGTATGCATGTGCTTAAGGCTCCCCCCTTCCCCCTTTAGTTTGTGAGCAAATGGTTTTTTTTTTTTTTTTTTTTAACAAGCTCAACTATCTGGAATTTTCACATATCCAGCATTCGATGCTTTCCGTATAGTTGAGCTTTTGCTGTAATTAATAATTGGAAATCATGATAAACGCTCTTTCATGATACCAATAACAATCATTAAACTCTGCAATATAATGTACCAAGGTAATCATATTACAAAAAATATATATATATTATCGTTAAACGTATTAAGTAACTGAACGGATAATTTCTATGTAGATATATTTTTAGAAAGTGAGAAACATCACAAATTTTATCAACCTTTTATTGGTTTAGAAAGAGTTTGAATGTTTTAGGTTTATCAATATTTTTTAACCCACTATGCCAAAAATTCCAGAGCTGGGGATCAAACCCAAGACTACCGCTTAATGTGCAGGGGTTTATTCCACATGTTAAGCGGTATATTTTTTATTTTTAATGACTTTTTTTATATTAATATATGAATGATATATTTTTTTTAATGACAAATTGGAACAGGCCCTTCAGATTCAATTTAAATGAACTTTTTCAAATTTTCAATTGAGAAAAAGAAAATATGTATTTTGTGTAAGGATTTTCCTTTATAGAGTGTGCGTGTTTTCCTTTTGCATATTGTAGAGTAAAACTTAGTCGTTTTATATAGCATATATATGTATATATATATTTTTTTTAAATGCATTTGAGTCATTTTTTATGCCCTATACGGTGTAATACTAGACAGTGAGTTGTGTGATAGATCATGGGAAAGCTTTTTCAGTCATACATAATCAATTCATTCAACCATCATAAGATTTTTTTTTAATTTAATGAAAATTGTTGTGCAATCTCATAATTTTTAGAATACGAAAATTACAGTATGGCACTAAATATTAATTTTTTTACTCTGTGAAGAGTCAGGCTGACTGACTTGAACCTTCACTCCAATAAAAAAGAAAAAGCCTCAAGAATCTACTCATTTCCTCATTTTTAAGTTTTCCTGGTTTACTTCCATTTGAGTTAAACTAATGAAATAATTAAATTTGTAAACTGATAATAAAAAGGTTAACAGTTAGAACTTAGTATCATTGCTGATCCCACAATTGTGGGGAAGAGGTAGAGAACTATGTGCATAAAAGAACAGAAATTGTTAGAATTATGCTATTTAATGTTATTTTAAATGCCATTAATAGATGATGTTAGAGATTTGTAAAAGGTAAACAAACATATTATAATTTGTAACATAGATCATAACTATGTGCATATGGCAGTAGTACGTAATTGCACTTAAGAAATGTTATACAGGTCCTCAACTGAGCTTTAACGATATACTAAATGCCATGTTTGGTTTAATAATAATATCTCTTAAAGACACGGTGCTTTTTCATTTTTCTGGAAAAAATTAGGGGTACTTTCAGTTTAGCTATGAGAAAAATCAACATTTTCATTGTTAGACTCACCTCATCCTTGACAGTTTCTCAAAATGTTTAGAGGTATGTGCATCCCTTTGTCCCCCCCCCCCCAAGAAAATATAAATGTTTTGTTGAGAAATTACAATTTAGATTTTGATTCTCCCTAAAGCAAGTAATTCGTTAAAGGAACTCATAAACCATTTTTTAAATTAAAAGCTGAAAGTTAAATTAAAAGTGCTAATTTTTCTTTCTTAGGATTTAATGTTTAGTATTATGGTAAGCACATAGCTGCCAACTCTTTCTTTTTTCAATGGAGACTCCTGTTTTTTACCCCTTTCTCCTGTTTATATGTTTAAGTATCAATTTTTCTGTTTTTATTCGAATTTTTATTTTTTAAACTTTATCAATACTTACAATCATAATGGGAAACTGTGCGATACCGCTGATTTCATATGCCATCTTTTCCCATCCTTTTTTATAAATAATCATATTTTTGTTTGTTGCATGCCATCATAGTAGCTTTTATATCAACTACTAAAATTGCTACATATTTTCACTAAATATGAGTATTTTGCCTATATATTCCTTAACTTTTTGTATGAGTTTTTATTTTTCAACAGTTTTGAAATTTTGTATTACCAACTCCTACGCTAACTATCTGGGGGGGTGGGATTAAAGTAAAATGTTAGATTAGTCCATTTTAAGCAAACATACTTCATAAGACACTGCTTCCCCCCTCCCCTTCCCCCTCCTTACTTAACATTTTAAATCTCCCTTTTTCTACCTTGAAACTTGGCAGACAATCTCCTGTTTTTACATTTCCTAAGGTTGGTAGCTCTAACATGGCCTAACAATGCCTAAACATGGGGTATAAGCCTACGGGGGAAGTTGGGGGAGGTGCCTAGGTTGAGGGACTTTTTAAGAGATTCTAAAGCATATTCATGTTACATCTGGAGGAAATGCCTGAAACTCCAGGGCGATAGATCGACAGCTGTGCAACAGGCCCGAACCCAGGACCTTAATACTTCAGCCATTTAGCATGTTCAGTGTCTTATCCACTCGGCCATGGTGGGGCTATTGATGGCTGGGACAAATCGCCATATTGCTTGGAGCCCAGATCCTCCTCCCACAGATGTGCATTATGCATCAGTCATATGTAGTAGCAAATTCTTGTTAAAAAGCTTCACTTAGTTCCTAATATGAATCAGTATTATACTGTGTTGTTATGGCAATGCTATGCATCGTCAATTTGCCTAGGATGGGGCACCTTGGTTGGAGGACTTTCTAAGGGGTTCTAACAAGTATTCACATGACATCTGGAGAAAACTGACCAAAACTCCAGATAGTTAGATTGACAGTTGCACCGAACCTGGGACCTTCACACTTCAGCCATCTACCATTTTGAGTGTCTTATCCTCTCAGCCAGGTGGAGCCTCTAATAACATTCAAATACATTTTTCCTACGGGTAACCTCAATTTTAATCCACAACCTCTGATCACTTTTTGTAGACATTCTTTACAGCAGTAAAAATGACACAGCCCACCTTATTGCCGCACAGCAACTACTCTTCTTAACTAGATTAATTATTCAATGTACTCTACACATCGACAACAGCGCCACCTCACTGCTCCTGTATGCGCAATCTATAGCTTTCCGGACTATGTTGCCTATACTTTGTGATTTCATATCATTTAAGTAAATTAAGTTCTACCTGTCTTGTTAAATTTTACCTATATTATCATTACATTTTACTTAGTAACATTTGTGGATCCGTAGGGGATATCTGTCCCCAGAAGTTTGAACTATAAAATATTTTTATTTTGTAATACATTTATAAGAAGGAGTCAAAAAAAAAAAAAAAAACCCTGCCCCAGAATTTTTTTTTCTTTCTGAAACTCCCCCAGCTGAGTAATGTAGTTCAAAGTATAGTTTTATTTATTTATTTTTAACACTGAAGATTATGAGTTTTAAAAAATCCAAATCCACTTTTCCCAGTTTTGTTATATTTAAACATTATCTTTGTAATTTAATTCTAAAATTGTTCTTTAAAAACCAATGTATATCCTCTCTGCAAAATTTTAATATCAGTTAAATCACATGCATACTCATAACTGTACCTTGTGACTGAATATGCTTTTTAATAGAATTTTGCTTTTATTTGCATACCTTTTTAGAATGAATTGGTCAGCTGAAAAAATATTAATGTTAAATAAAAAATTTATGTTACAAAAAATTGATTTTAGTGTAGAATTGAATATAGTTAGTCAATCTTGACTGATTTTTTTTACAATAACTGACTATTGTGTGGCATTGATTTTATTAGCAGTGGTGCAGACTCCTGATTTCCATTGCAGAAGTAAATTATTGTTAATAGCTGTTCTATAACAGTCATGATCGTTTAGCTTAGCAACTGTTCCAATGTATAAATGTATTCTTATTTGCTGATCTGTACAAAATTAATGATGACATTTTTTATCAGCTGATTCCTAATGATTTATGTTATAAAGTGGTGTTAAAATATGATTTACCATAAAATAACTCTTCATTTTAAAATGGAGCATAAATTTTTGAAATTTTTAACTCCCTTTGTTAGTCACTGAAAATTATATTTTTTGCTTCTTATGTGATCGTAACTTTTTTTTTTTCACTTATTTATATGAATAATATTTTTTTTTTCTTTTTAATACACCAAAGTTTGCTATAGTGAAATGCTGAAAGTCATGGTGTGCCTCTTGTATCTTGTGTAATTTCTTGTTATAAAATCTAGAGAAAAGTTCTATCTATACTATTTTAATGGTCACCTATAATTTTGTGGTTTGGGATAAGTTATCTGGCATTTTAAGTGGCAATGTCATTTGCAAAATATTAATTAAATCTAGTGACTTATTGTCCCAGCATTATTTGGTTATTTAATATACAGGTCATCATCAAGCTACTAACTCATTTTTTATGGATGGCTGCTTCAATTTTTCAATGGGTATACAGCATTATGATGTAACTTTTACTGGCTTTTATAATAGGCATATAAAGTTAGAATTCTAGTTTAGTGAATTATACTTGAATCTAATTTTCCACCCTCTTATTACAACTAAAACAGATCAAGCCCCCTTTTTCAGTTATCATGTCACAAAGCCTTAGCAGTACTGAATCAATGATGAACTGTGAACACAGGTGCCCATATCACTCTTCTGCTGGCATATCAGACTGTGTCACCTTACTTGTCTCTAGTGAATGTAAGAATTGTAGCAGTACAAATTTATTCATTTGTTTGCATCTACTCAAAGATTTCTAATATTAACTCTGGTCTGAGTCTCACAGCCTTGGGGAATCATCATCTTATACAGCTAACCCAGTATAAAAAGCTCTTTTTGTCAACATATTTTTCTGTCCACTAACACTGGGGATGTTACACCTTCTAATACCCTACCCTCTTGGATCTTGATCATTCAGTAGCTTACAGTGCTTTTTCTGTCCATGTGGTGGATCACCCACTATTTTGCTAACACTTTAAATGCATACCCCCTACTCCAACTTCTAATTAATTAATTTTAACTAACAATTAATTAATTCTTCTAAAAAAGAAATTAATCCTTGGACCAAACAAGGAAGGATTGACTTTCATTACACCAAATCAATTTCATGAAATTGCTAGGCTTCAAATGTTTGTCATGAACTCGAGCATTGTTTTTTATGCATACAACTCTTACATTGATAATATTATCTTACTAATAAATAATGATACTTAAAAATAGAGGGCATGGCCTTCAAATAACTAATTCAAACAAAATTTTGTAAAAATGTAGCTCATTAGATATGTAATCTTTAATACAAAATGTAAGACTCAATATACAAGAATTCTAAAAAAAATTGCAAGCTAAACATTCGAGAACTAGCATACACAATCTGACTAATGTTTTTAAAATTGTAAATTTCAGATAATGATTAGGTGGTGGGTTAACACAATTTATATACTAAACCGCAGGTGACGGGTTCAAGTTCCGATTGGGACAGTTGATATTTTTTTAGCAGCATATTTAACTAAAAAATTGTTTGAAATTATTTCTAATGCTTTTATCAGTTCGTATGAATTTCATTCTAGTACTGATGACGGCATGTTAAACATGCCAAAAACGGTCTGCTATCTTATTTTTTACATTGATGCTCTTACATGTTGTTTTTTTTTTCTGCTTATTTCTTACATAGGTATATTACTGCATCATATCACTGATAAAAAATTTTTCATTCAAAAAGCATACTTAAAATTAGTTGCTTTAAATTGTGTATGCTGACTCTCAAATGTTTAGCTCATAATTTCTTGAAAATGTCTTTATATTGGATTTTACGTTTTGCATCAATGAACACATCTTTTATACATTTATACAAAATTTTATTCAAATCTATGATTCAAAGGTTATTGGTAAAACACTTAAATGGACATTGTTTATATTTTCAGTCCTGTATTACTGTTCTGGTGTGATCAGTCAAAAAGAAATTTGCTAAAATTATTTTTTCATTTCATATTGCATATAAAAGCATTGTGAAATCTATACATACTATGAAATCATAAAAATAAATAAGACCAGTTTATATTTAAAAAAGTGGTTAAGACTGGTTATGTCAGGGAATTGAAAAAAAGTAGAATGTCTCTTCATAAGCTGCACTACACTCTGCATCAAATGGTAAACCTATTTCAGTTATGAAGTTTCAGGAAAAATTCATAAACATGCAATATTTTTCAAATGTGTCACACTTGAAAAAATTTTGCAATGCAGTTCCATGTTTAAGAATATAATTCAGAAATTTTCATAAAAGGCACAGATTTTTCATTTATTACAGTGTGTATTGCTGCTTGTAAAGAGATATCCTGAATTTTTTTTCAATTCCTGATGCTTTTAATTTATATTTAAGAGATGCTAAGTTTTTAAGAGGCTGTTTTTAAAGCAACAGCCTTAAATAATTATATTGTAGACAATTGTATTCCAGTCTACGTTCAAATGACATCAATAATGTTGAAAAGCATAGTTCAATAAATTCCTTTCTTGGAAAAAATAAAAATTGCATTCAGAAGATAAGGGATTGTTATAGTTATAACAGACTGAAAAAAATAAAAATATGTAACATTAGTCGTTGCTCTGGATTTTTACATTTGTTGGTCCGATGGATTCACAAGATTAACTATTTAGTTCCCTTCATGAATTATCTTTTTTTTCAATAACATTCAAAACAATGTAAGTTATAAGTTTAACTTTGGAACATAAAAGTGTGTTCTCAAGTACACCTGGGATCTTGAAGATTTGGTCCTGGGGAGGGTTCCTGCGATTCGTAAGAAAGCACATCCTTTTCATAAGAAATGGGTAAAATACGCACTGTAGTGTATCAGCATGATTTCTGTTACATCTGAAAAAAATTTGGTTTGTAGTAGCAGTGCAATTTATTAAGCATTTTTTATCATATGATAAAACATATTGCAAGACATTCAAAAATTCAGTAAATTTCACTGACTTCCTTCTGGTTCTCGTTTTTTTTTTTTTTTTAAGATAGTGAAATCACTTGCAAATTTGCATGCTGGTATCCCATGACTTTTGGCATAATAGTAAGGACTGTATTTTGTAATTTTCCTTGATAAGCTTTAATAATTTATAATGCTTCACTAAGTTGATTTTATGTTCGATTAAAAAATACTTAATTTTTTCAACATCATTGAAAAATGTTTAGAACCTTGTTTATGAAAATTTTAATACATTATAATGAGTGTTACTTAATTTGGGCAGCTAAATTTTAGTTAATCAATGAGCAATATTTTTCATTTTGATACAGTGCCAAATGGTTTTGTTCCTTTATTTTTTTACAGTGCATTTATTTATTTATTTATTTATTTCAGTTTGCAGTAGCTTTTCTCATGTGTAAAGGAACTTCAATTTATATTTTTCTGTACTTAATGAATTTATTTATTTTTAATGTATGCATTTTTGTATACTCAGACTTAGACAGTGAATCAAGAAATAATTCTTAATTTTTCTTGATTCACTGTCTTAGTGTTCATTGTCAAATAATTTTTATAGTAACAAAATATAATTATACAAAATTTTGAATTCATTCACTTATAAAGGAATCTATTTTTGGCATGTGTCCTGCTTTTATCCATTCATTATGAAATAAAGCTAATGAAACCATCTAATTTAACTGTTCAATAAATTAACAGTTAAATTAGATGGTTAATAGATTTGCTGTTAGTATTATTTTCTTTTTTTAATAGAAATTGTTAATTGTACTTAAAAATTTTCATTAATTTGGATGAAAAAAGATCTAAACAATTTTTTTAAATATTTAGGTATATCATGTTGGCAGTTATTGATGAACGGATCAAACAGCAGTTATTGTCTCATATATCTGTATTCAAGGCCGCAACTGGAGGTGTGCAAACAGGACACATGCCCTGGATGCTGTGCCAAAGGGGTGCCAAAATTAGTTGTGGTTGTGTAGGTAGGGAACACACTAATTAAGGTTTCCCTAGTGATGTAAAGTCTAGTTGAGGCACTGTCTGTATTAATAGATCTAGAACCCTTTTCTTTTTTGGATGGTTTTAACACATATATAAAATGTGCAATAGTATTAATATTGCAAATTTTTATTGTAAGTATTCTCATAAGTCTACTGAAAGCCTGTTCATTATTTTTAACTACACAAATATACTGAAGAAGTATAGTTAATCAATAAACAACTAATTTTTGGCAAAATAAATAATTAACTTTGATTGATCATTATTCATTAACATTTCTCTTTTTTTCGGACAGTTTTAGAGGGCATTCTGCTGAAAAATTTGGGATAAGCATTTAGACAGAGTTAGAAATAAGGCTGTTTTGCAGTTTCTGTAAATGTTCCAATTGATGATAAAACAATTTTCTGTTATAATTAATGAATGGCTACATTTTTGTATACTTTTTATTACTTGCTTAAAATATCTTTAAACTGTCAATTTAAATTGAGATAATTTTTTGGTGAATTAAATATAATTATTTTGTGCAGAAGAAAATGCATTAGATGTAAGATTTCAATTAAATTCTTGGTAATGGAAAAGGAAATTATTTTTAATTTTGCCAAGGCTGAAAGGAAATTATTTTTAAATTTTGCATCATTATACATTAACATTTCTCTTTTTTTCGGACAGTTTAGAGGGCATTCTGCTGAAAATTTTGGGATAAGCATTTAGACAGAGTTAGAAATAAGGCTGTTTTGCAGTTTCTGTAAATATTCCAATTTGCAAATAAAATGGAATATCTTATCTTTGGCCACCATATGGAAAAGTTGCAGCTATAAATGTTGGGATTATAGATGACAATAGGATCATTTTTCAGTCAACCCAAGGGCATGAAATTGTCCTATCTCTTTGCCTGCTGTAGAGTCAGAAAAGGGTTATTTTTCCTATGTCATTCAGTATTTACTTTATTTTCTCCTTTATTAAAAAAAATATTAATTCTTATCAAGGATGGATAAATTCATTAGTTCTGAACTAGACAGTTTTTTGTGTATACAGTAGAACCCTGCTTATCCAAACTAATTGGGACCAGTGCCTGTTTGATTACCTGAAATTCCGATAAAAATAGAAAACAAAAAGATGTTTGCTAAAATAAATGTATGTGTGTTATAAGAACTCAGTACTACTATCTTTGAGAATTTTTTATTCAAAGAAAGAGACTGTGTTTCCCATTTTCATTAGAACACCATACCTGCCAACTACGTAAATCTGTTACTACACCGGACACTCTGCAAAACATGGTTTTTCTCTGGAAAATAGCCAACCTTGGAGTTGAACTTTTAAAAAAATTAGAGAAATGCATGCAAAATCTGAAAAAACATGCTCATCACACAGGGAGAATCCTTTGTCATAATGCTTTAAAAGTAGAAGTGACTTCAGTACTCATTATTTATTTTATATTAATTACATTGATCTATTTCTTTTTTATGTTTGAAATATATAAGATGAACTGAACTCCGTTTTTAAGGATCTAGTGTAAATATATCTTTTAATTAATGATTAATACTTTTATGTTAATTATTGATGCATTATTCGGTTAATTTTTAAATAACGTTTATTGCAAAAGAGTTATAGTCTTTTAAAAATTGAGTCACAACCTGCTCCTGAAGACTTTTCAGAACTCCGGATATTTTCCCAAATTGCTCCTGGTAAAAGTTTTATGTTGGTAGGTATGGAACATGTGTGTGCAACCTCTGGCCTGTGGTCCAGATGTGGCCTGCCCTGACTTTTCATTCGGCCCATGGACATATCAAGATCCCGGATAAACCATTCAAAATCTCATATAAATCCTAATTATACAGCCTGCGATTTAGCTAACATTTGGCCTGCAACTTTCCAAAGGTTGTCCTTACCTGTATTAGAATAAGGGATGTGCTCCTGTATAAGGTGACCTTATCTTACGATAAACTCAAGACAAATCAGAAAAAGTTTCTTCAACCCAAAAGATCATAAATATAAATGTGTATGTGATGTGTTAATGTAATGTTTTTATTAAATGTAAATGTGATCCTTGACTTATTGCATTAGTTTCTTCAATGTGTGCAAAATTTTTCATGCTTAAAAAAGTACTTTTTTCTAATTTAATGCAATATATGAATATTTTCAGGTAATCTTTTAAAATAAAATTGGTTTGATTAGAGGGTCTCAACTTTTTATACTGGATGTCTCTGACCTAGGTTTTTCTTAAATATTGATAGATACATACAATAAATTACAAAGATATGTAATAAAAGGTACAGAATTTCATGCTATTGATCAAAATTTTCAGTAGATTGAATTTAAATCAGGGGCTTAGCCAGAAATTTTTCATGGGGGGGGGGGGTTACGACTACTGCAATTCACATATATGCATATGCGTGTGTGATAAAGGAGTGAAGAATATACATTTTGTATGGCAAAAAATTCCTCATGGGGGGGTTATGACCCCCCTAACCCCCCCCCCTTGGCTACGCCCCTGATTTAAATGAATACAAAATTTAAATTTTTATATGACTCCCGTACAAAAAAAAAAAAAAATCAAATTAGTAGAATGTGCCAACTACATTAATTACATGATGTACAAAGTTTCTGCCTTTCATCATAAAAAAGCTCAGAGATATATTTAAACAAAGTTGGTGAGTTACTATGCAATAACCAATAACAGCAAAAATATGACACATTTATGCAATCACTGTTTTCTTTTGTAATTTGCGTATAGGGTCATTCCATGATGACTGACGTTACAATTTTACTACATTTGTAACTTTGAAATTCACCAGTGGCTTGAAAAATATATATTTATTTATTTAAAATTGATCAAGAGTATCATAAATAACTACTATAAAAAATCTTTTTTCTTTTTTTAAATAAAGGGAAATCAAAAAACGTGACTGATGTTACACAGGTGTAACATCAGTCACGTTTTTTGATTTCCTTTATTTAAAAAAAGAAAAAAAGATTTTGAACTTCAAAGGTTACAAATGTAGTAAAATTGTAATGTCAGTCACCATGGAATGACCCTATAGCTCCTGGAATGTGATCTTATGACGTGATTTTTTCTTTTTGAGAGCTTTAATGGTTTTAGTCAACAAATATTTATTTTCATATCTTCCTGCTTCTTTTAGGATAAAATTCTCAAATTTTGTACATCACCTCATTAATGAGCAGGGCACATTTTACTAATCGAGATTTTTTTTGGAAAAAAAATACAATAATAATAAATAAGAAGCTGAGCCAAATAAAGTACAATAATCAATGTGAAAATAGAATGGAACGGAAATTATAACCACTGTCACCATCATCAGGAGCCACAAACAGTGGATTATAATTAAAAACAAACAAAATAGTAGGGTTTCGGTTGTGTGGCATATCAAAAGAGATATTCCCTCCACACGTTCTGGGCTCTACCCTACTATAAAGAAGGAAAAAAAGAAAACAAAAAGATATCAAAATAATAAAAATAGCACTGAAAAATCTACATACCAATCTGGAGTGGTGGAAAGCACATGGAAGGCGAGTACAACGTGTTGCCAAAGTTAAAAATTGTACTTTTAATTTAATATATATTAAAATAAAACTTACTGGAAGTGTTGAGTTGAAAAATGTACTGCATGTATCACACTGCTGAAAATGGTTCTTTGAACTTTAAAAAATTGAAAATGAGGTAAAAAGTAATAGAATAATTCAAAAGAGTTTTTTGGAGAAATTAAAATCTGAAGCAAAAAAGAAAATTACTGCACCAGTCCACAGTTATTAAGTAATTTTCTTTCTAATAAATTAATCCACTATTGTGGTAAACTAGTCAGCTGCTATTAAGTTTATGCATATAAATGAAAAAAAAAAACATGTTTTAAATGCACTGAAAGGCTTTATCTTAATTTTTTATTATGTATCTATTCATTGTAATTTTGTTATAGATTGTCTGATGAAGGCTTAACAGTCACTTCTTAATTTTCACTATTTTTCAGAAGTACAATGCTTTCTTACTATTCATCGCTGTGCTCACTAAATAAACAAAAAGTTGATATAAAACTACATGTACTGCAACTACATAAAATATACCATAAATGTATGGTAATGTCGTTGATAAAAAAAGTAAAATTTGAAAACATATGAGTAGGAAAAGTATTGTTTTCATGAAATTTGTGCACAAAATGATCAATTTTTTATTCGTGCAGGGCAGATACTATCTTATAGAAAATGTGAAGAATTACTTGAGACAGCAAATATAAGAGGGAAAAACAGAACATTTTAAATCTATTTCATTTTCTTTAATATAAAGACACAGCAGTGCCCTTTGTGTCCAGCTGAATTGTTCATTTTTTAACACGCACACACACAAAGGACTTTGATAAAAACATGGCAAAAATGAAATAGTTTTTATGTCATCAATTACTGTACGTTGTAATCTATTCAACGTGACATGTTGTAATTATATAAATGCTTAAAAGACAACTTTTTATTTAGTGTAATTTATTAATAAACTAGTGTACCATAGCATCAATGACTGGTTACTGCAGTACTCACATCAAATATCTACGCCCCCCATATGTTTAATTACCGGTTACTGTTTTTATGATCAAAACGCTGGCTATGTATAACTCGAAAATGCTAAAGTTGCTGTAAATTGCGATCTTTGGATTTTACAAAAACGAATTAGCTTAAACCATCTGAAACCCTGATAACAGATGGCCGGTTACTCCCATAGTGTGCAGAACTCAATTCACCCAGTTTATGCCATATAATCCCGCAAAGTACGGTATTAACGTATGATGGATATGCAATGTGGTGGAAAATTAGGAAAACAACGTGAAGTGAAACCAGGTGAACGGAATGTAAAAGACCCGGATGCAGAGCCTTATTATCGCATGGGCAAATCGGGGCTCCAGGCTCAAAAGGGCCCCCAATTTCAAATGTTGTTCTGAAAAATTCTTTTTTATATCAAAATTTTATGAAAAATAAAACAAATATCATAGATAGGGGCCCCCAAATTCACCAATGCCCGGGGCCCCAGTTGGTCATAATCGGGCCCTGCCCGGATGCTCCATAAAAACACTTCATCAGAAACATAACTATTGACTTATTTCTTATGCCACTCTCAACTTTTGTTGTCTTGATACCTGATAATAGCAGAAACTGTAAAAAGGAACAAGAAATAGATACCAACTGAAATGCTACTGTGTAAAATTTGAGATTTTCAGAGTTCCTTATTCAGGTTCAAATGTGATGTTATAATATGTACCTATGAGCAAAAAGCCGAAATATTGCTTCCTACTGTATATCATGATTTGATTAAAATATATCTTGGCCTACTAATAGCCAGAAATCATTTACAACAAAACGAAACCTGATGTTGACATGAAGGATATAGCTCGGCGAAAAACAGAATAGATGTCCACTTGCATTTTTTTCCCCTCAACATTTTCGACATATCTGCTCTAGTTGCTTACACGTAAGCAGAGGCGTCGCTAAGTGGGGGGGGGGAGTATCCCCTCCCAAAATTTATACGAGTTGGCAAAATCTCGCTCGTCACTTGGGGGAAAAAATGTATTTAGGGTACATTAATTTCAGAATCTTATTATTTTTATTACTATATTTTTTAATTATTATTTTCTCTTCTGGATCGAAACATGCAGTGGACATGTTTCGATCTTAGGGGTATAAAAAGAATAGCTTAGTAAACTTTGGGAGGGCAGTCAGTGATGATGAATTCCAGACTTGGAATTGACCGAAGGGAAGATTAAAACGTATTTCTCCTTTATTTAACACTCCGACGCTCTTCCTCCCATCCTCTTTCCAAGCCTTGGCACTGTACTACCAAAAAACTACCCCCCCATAGAACTCCTCCTTCATACTTCGCTGTTAATGAATGCAGGTGTTTATGTACTAGTCCCGGGTTCTTTGCATTGCTCCGTTTGTCATTCTCCAAAAACGTCTACATGTCCACTGGGTGCCCAGGCCTTCAGGCTGCTAAATTATCCCGCACACAGTCGGCAGTTCCTCCGATAATTATTTTGAACTGTCACTGCCACCTTTCTGCAGGTTTTATCCAGATGTTTAAAGAAATGAGTTCAATTTTTTTCCTTTCTCATATACTTTAAAAGAAATGCCGCAGAAAATATAACCTCAAAAAGGACAAACTATAATTAATTTTTCACAAGCCACAGAAAATTGATTTCTTGAAGTTTTTCATCTTAAAGAAAAGAGAAAATGTATCTGATTTTGACTGCCCAGTTTAACAGAAATTTTGAATTTACGGGCTACCGGTAAAACGTCCCAATCACTAGTTTACCACGGAGCTAAACTCGTTGAGTTAAAAAATACTGCTGCTATATCTTCTATCTTCTTCTTCTATCTATATAAATAAAACAGTGTGTAAACTGTCCGTTTGTCTGTCTGTGTCTCGCGTAGCTCCGAAACGGGTGGTCGCAGACCTACCAAATTTTGTACGGAAATTCTCCAAGACGGGTCTCGACACACCTCGAAGCGATTTTTTCGAAATTCGAATTAGAAAATGTTTTATTTTATGTTTTGTCCGATTTTTAGCGATTTTTCTTGCGCAATACATAATAACGCCGGTAATTGCACTCGCAAGAAAACGATAGTTACATCATCGAATAGAGGAGAAAATGTTCTTTTAAAAACTGTTTGTTCGGACTGTGTAACATAATTTGCAGATTTTTGGGAATTTTTCAAATAAAATTAAATTTGACGCTGACTTTCGTAAAATATTTTTAAAACTGCTGCATCTTGAATTCTATCTGTCATAATTTTTTTATATTTGGGCAAAAGACGGAGCACACAATTCGCCCACTTTTAAAAGAAGAACGGAAGAAAAATATAAATTAGGAGAATTTTTAAGTAAAGAAGGATTTTCATTTCAGTAGCACCTGCTTATGAGTTTCGGTTTGATATCTTGCGGTTTGGTTGTCATGGATACAGTAACAATGATTAAAATTGCCAGTTGAAAAAAAATAAATAAAAGCAGGTCCCGCGAGCAGACGATTTCTTTGCTTGGCTCGATTTCCTTTTATAAATATTGGATTTATTTGTGAGAAGAAAAATTAAACTGCATAATCTAGAAAAACAATTTTAAAGCCTTTATAAATAGCGCAGTCTTATCTCTGATCTCTTTTCTTTTTGTAAAGGGTTGCAAGAGAGAGTGACGTATTTTTAAAATTTAAAAAAATGTCCATTTCATGTAGTGTCTGAGGTATTTAACGCTAAAACGTGAACCTAAAAGACAGCATGTCTGAGGAAATAAGATATTTTGAAAGTGAGAAGTTCACTGCAAACGGTCCATTTTTACTTTTTTGATACCGAATGACGCTGACAGTTTTTTTTTTTTTTTGTGTGTGTGTGTGTGTGTCATTATATTGCAATGATCTCAGGTTATTACATATATGACGCAAATTTTAAGTCAAGAGTGAAATAATTTTGCTTTTTCTAGATTCCACATCACTGGAATTAATTCGAATTACACATGTGAGGAAATTTTTCGTTTACTACCGTGCGAAGAACGGGCACGCAGCTAGTAAATAATATGATAAAAAAAATTCCTTTAATTTACACCCCTTTCAAGTGATGTCCACAGCACGGGCGGCGCATGTTTTTAAGAACTCATAGGGACCACTTGGTGAGCGGAAAAAAGGGCAATTATTAATGTAGTTTAAGACAAGAGTACTCAATCAAAATTATTTTTGGTAACAAAGGTCGTCGATTAAAAAATATTAATATCAACAAATAAAATCTAGAAAGATAAATCACTTTGAATGCATTGAGCATACTGGGCCATCCCAAAATGTTGATTTATCCCCATTAATTCCCAAAAATCTTAACTAACTTCATAGCCTTTGATTGAAGTTGCAGAATGCACAAATAAGACAGGTGAAGGAATGGCCAAGCAAATTTGTGACATTCTGCAAAAAAAGGGAATTAATACATCTGGCATGATTTTTCAGTCATATGACTTTGCCAGTTCAATGTCTGAAAAATGTAAGGGAGTGCAACAAAATGTGTCAGAAATTGTCGGTCATCCTGCTTTGTACATCCCTTGCCAGGATCATCGAATCAATACGGCCCTGGAACATAGTTGCAATATTAGCATTACAAGTCTTGTTGTACTTTCTGTTATTGAAATGCAACCAATAACATTCAAATTAGGTGTTTCCAAAATTTCTGACAATACTTTTACCTTGTAAATTATGTTTTTCATAAAAAATATGCTTACAATAAAATCATAATAATAAGAGATATGTTTGATACCCTTGAAGCATTAAATGTATTTTTTACTTCGAGTGCAAAAAGATTTAGACAGTTGCAAAATAAAATTTCAGAAGTTGAAAATGCATTAATCTTAAAAAAAAATTTCTAGAACGAGGTAGACAGCTAAAGCAGAAACGATTAGAGCTGTTTGTCAATCATTTGAACTTATTTTAGATTTATTGGAAGAATGTCATCTCAAACTGGTGTCGATTCTGCTATAAAAACAAAAGCTTATAATCTTTACAAAAAGATGAAAACATTTGATTTTATTGTAAGCATATTTTTTATGTAAAACATAATTTACAAGGTTAAAGTATTGTCAGAAATTTTGGAAACACCTAATTTGAATGTTATTGGTTGCATTTCAATAACAGAAAGTACAACAAGGAGACTTGGAAAATAATGCAGATACTGATGAAATGGATGATTTGATCGAAAGTGCTTGTAGCATTTTCTGAAAAGTTTAGCATTGATGCAAAGCGTGATTTCCAACTGCATCACAGAAGAAGGGTGCTCCCAAAAAGATCTGACAATGCTAGAGAAACTTAAGCAAATTTGCAATTTAAACAGTTTTTGAGAAATGAGTTCAAAGCTGTTCTAGACACATTAGCTAGTGGCCTTCAAGAAAATGTTTCTACAATGAAGACAAAAATTTTGCCCCTTCATTCTATGTTCCAGTTTCCTTTAAGTAAAGATGTTTTAACGGATACTGCAATTGAAAACATAATTGAGATGTATCCCATGAATTCAAAACCCGATATGCATGCACCGAAAAGTGATTAATTAAAAAGTGAGATTTTATTTGATCTTTGCAAAGATAAGAATGCGTCATCAATGGATGCAGTAGTAGAAACTGCTGTGACTTTTAAAAAGTACTGAAATTAACATTTACACTGTGTCAACTGGTATTAACTGGAAGTTACGGAGTAAGTACGAATGAAAGAACGTTTAGCCAATTGAAGTTTGTGAAAGGGAGCTTACGGACAACAATGACTGATGACAGAATGAACAATTTAATGATAATGAAATGTGAAATGGATTTCACTGACAAACTTGACTTAGACGGTATTGTAAATCGCTGGTCTATGCTGAAACAAAGAAGAATAAGTTTAAAATGAAAAAGTCTGTATAAATCCAGTTACATTAACAAATTACCAATGCCCATAACTATTTGAATCAAAAATGTAAGTTATGCAATCTTATTATTTTTTCTTTTAGTGAGTTAAATTTTTTAGTAAAAAAGCATTTGGGTGGAAAATTAAGATTTAGTCATTTTCTTTAATATTTATCATTTAGTATTCTCTTTAAAAAATTACTAAAATAAAATGTACATTTAAATTATGTTTATTTTTAATGAATGCAATTTCTTTTCCAGGGAAAGGGGGAACTTGACACATCGGCAAGTTTTGAAGCCTTAAAATTTGTAGACTGTAAAAAACTAATATATAACAATTTTAAAACACAGACACATTTACGGCTGTTCTTGAAAATTTTAAAACTTCACTTCTTTTATAAATTTTGTGTTAACATATATTTTTCATGGAAATAGTATTTTTTTTTAACCTACATATAATTTTTTTGTAGTTTACTTGTAAAAATTTAATTTTGCTTTCCAACGATGTTTCATTTTATGTAGTATATAAAACATAGCTGAAAATTATATTTTAAAATATTCATGTATAATTTTGTACAAAATGCAAAAAATTAAAGTTTGGTAGGCTGTAAACTCTAAAATCAATGCTGAAAAATCTGTAAGAATACGGAAGTGTAACTTTGAGATCACTTTTAAGCTTATGAAAAAACAATTTTATAATACAAGCCACATTTACTGCTATTCTAGAAATATTAGAATCTTCATTTCTTTTTAAAGTTTTGTATTTATATACATTTTTATTGAATTACTTTTTTGTTTAACTCTACATCTTTAGTTTGATTGTAGTTTACTTGTGAAAATTTAATTTTACATCCCAAGAATGTTTTCATTTCATGTACTATATGAAAGATTGTTATGTTAAAAATATTTATGCGTAATTCTGTAAAAAATCCAAGAAAAAAAAAATTTGATAGACTGTAAAATCTAAAATCAGTGTTGAAAAATCGGTAAGAATAGGATTGCGTTAGTAAGTTTTGAGTTCAATATTAAGTTTATTAAAAAAAAAAAAAAAAAAAAAAAGATTTTAAAACACACATTTACTGCCGTTCTAGAAATTTTTAAAACTTCATTTCTTTTATAAATTTTGTGTTTAAATACTTTTTTGTTTAATTAGTTTTTTAAATCTATATATTTAAAATATTTATGTATGATTCTGTGTAAAATGCAAAAACTTAAAATTTGGTAGACTCTAAGAGCTAAAATCCGTGTTAAAAAATCGATTAGAAAAAGGAAGTGAGAGTTCGGTGTTAAAGTCATGAAAAATGATTTTAAAACAGAGACACATTTACTGCTGTCCTAAAAAATTTATAAAACTTCACGTTTTTATAAATTTTGTGTTTACATATATTTTTTATTGAATTAATTTAATGTACATATTTAATTTGACAGTAGTTTGCTTGTGAAAATTTAATTTTGCATTAAAAGGATGTTTTCATTTTATGTACTATATAAAAGATCACTGAGAAAATTATTTTTTAATATAGTTATGTATAATTCTGTATAAAAGGCAAAAAAAGTTTATCTATATATTTAAATAACTAGTGCATTGAGACAGATCGATAATTATGTAGATGTAAATTGTAATTTTTTTAAATTTATGTTACACCTAATTTAAGCAAATTACGGAGCCATTTTGCTAGTTTAATTATTATTACTTGCATTTTCTGTAACATTTAAGTTTTATTCTATAAAATGTGTTTGAATTGATATAATATAGACATTCTGATCTATTAAAATGACGATGGTTTTGTTTTAATCCGCTTGGATACGATATTGGTATTTTCAGGACAGAAAGTTTGGACAGAAACATGTATTGGCAACCATTAAACATGGTTCAGTGCACAGTTTAATATATTTTATTTCGGTTATTTAAAGATTTATTTTAGCGCTTTATCAAAAGGCACTGAAAGGGTTATTTTAAAAAAATGATGGAAAAAATCAATTGACTCTTGGTTACTTTTTCAAAAATTTCCAAATTTTAAGTTGGCATATTTTACAGCTCTCCCCTCCCAATCATGATGCTCTCGCTACGCCTCTGCACGTAAGGTGATTGTCGATGTGTGCATCTATAAAAAGAATGCAGTTTATTTTTACGGCAAATAGGTAAAAATTTGTGTCTTCCAACAATTCAGAATCGGTCAATAAATGTTCAAGCTATGTGAAAACATTCAACCAAATCAAGTGTAAAAAGCATCTGAAAGCCCTATTCTATAGTTAAATTTGTAAACATAATCAATTCATAATAATAATAATTACTATTATTGATTATATTTGTCATAATAATCATTTGCACTTTGTATGTAGATGACAGACAAAAATGGATATCTGGATATTGAATAATGATATAAGAGAAGTTAAGGCTAAAAAACCTAAAAATATTTTTTCCCCAAAAAAGTGATAGTTATATGTTTATTTCCATATTCAGTAAATAATAAGGATTAAAAGCGATTTTACTTGGCTTCATTATAAATTATAAAAATTAAGAAAACACTCACAAGGTACCCAGTCATTGACGCTAGGTTTAAACATGTAGAGACTAATCTATTCTCCCCCCCCCCCCCAATGAGATCGGAATATGTTCTAAATAAAAGAGAGTTTTCATGCTTAGTGCTTAGTTGAAAAAGTGTGTAAAGTTAGTTGTCTTGAAATTTTATTTATTTTTTACTTTATTATTGTAATTGTGTAAATTAAAACTGGTGTCAATATCCCAGTCAAATGACATTTTTCTTCCTCATAAATGTTTACCAGGAACTTCCTTCAGGCAAGGGAGAGAAAAAAAAGTAAGCAAGTAAAGGGAAGCCTGAGAAAATGAACAAAGACCACCAAGGACCTAGTTTTGGCAAGAACTGAAATTTTGTTCTGGACATTAAGGGAAAGGGGGCATGAAGAATTAACATCCAATGGATATTCGATTTGTATGGGGAAAAGATAAAGGGCAATACATTGTTTGATTTCTCTGTCCCATTTTCTTAAAAATGAAATATGGCACTTAACATGGATTTATTACAGTTGGCTGTCTGTTTAAAGACGATATTTCACAGTCCTGTCCCCCCCCCCCCGACGTAAAAAAAAAATTCTATTCAACGACGACGTTGTTTCTGTTTAACGCTTTTTTCTTTTTTCCATGATAAACCTTTTTTTCCCCCCTAACTTCTTAACTGCAACAGGGGAACCTTCTGTGGGGGCTCAAGTTTGATTTCATTAACAGACCACGACTTTCTAGGATCTTTTGGTAATATTGTCATTTTGGAGAATTCCTGGTTGTGTGAAGTAGCTCATTCCAGTACGAATACTAAGTGAGCAGAGCAAAATAGCATCAAAGCGAAACCAACTTAATCTACACGAAAAGGTACAAATTATTGAAGAGTGGGAAAAAAGTGTTGAATGTCAAAAGTCCAATTCACAAGACTATTTCCGCCATCTGAGTCTGCTCTCAAAGGTACTTTACCAAGCAAAGAGAAAATTCTTGAAACAGCACAAAAATTTGGTTGGAGATCCAAATTTAAATAGCATAAAATTCAATCTGGCCTATCAGAAGAGTTTGATAAGGCATTCCTTCAGTGGTTTTATGAAGCGAGAGCATCCAACATTCCGATTGCCTGGCCCCAACATGGCCAAGTGGTAACATGGTTGACACCTGATGTGTAAAGGACCCGCGTTCAAGCCTACCGCTAGGCCGTCGATCTAACGGTCTTAAGGTTTGGTTGGTTTTCTTCAAATTTAACGTGAATAAGCGTTAGAACCCCTTAAAAAGTCCTCAAACCAAGGCACACACCCCTCGTAGGCCATAACAACGCATAACTCCAATTTCCGGAGTGATATTTTAAGAGACTGCTATTGTTCTGGCAGGAAAGTTTGGAATACGAAATTATCGGGATTTGGCTGGTTGGCTAGCAAAATTCAGAATATGGAAAATGACACATTTAACATTTCAGAAAATCTGTAAAGCATAATAACTAAAACCGTGTGAAAAATCAAGCAATCAACACTTTTTGATTTTTTTCAAACTTAATTTTATTTTATTGTATTGTTGGTTCTATTTTTTAAAAAGATAACTTAATTTTTTGTAAATAAAATAATATAATGATAAT
Organism: Cheiracanthium punctorium; assembly: GCA_038373885.1. Classification (NCBI taxonomy): domain Eukaryota; kingdom Metazoa; phylum Arthropoda; class Arachnida; order Araneae; family Cheiracanthiidae; genus Cheiracanthium; species Cheiracanthium punctorium. Next base: position 800,980 of record JAWZYV010007947.1, on the reverse strand, counting down.
AAAAATGACATCTTTGAGAAACATATTGATAGTCCTAAAATTGTAAAGTGTAAAGGCAAATATTTTTATCTTTGTTTATTTATTACGAATTCTGTTTAAGGACGATTTTTCACGGTTCCTTGAAAGTAGTTAAACAGAGAGCCAACTGTATTTCCTTTCTGTGTGGATACATTTATTGAAAGAAAATCTGTTCTATTAAGATTTCTGAAGAAAAATCTGCCAAGGTCCTAGGTGCTAAAAATAGAGTTAGGCTACTCAAAGTTTAACCCTTTGTTTTGGAATCTTAAGGGTGAATTTCCCATTCTACAGAATAAGGATTAATCTGACCGGACAGTTCGAAGTATTTTACTTGAGCTCTAGCATCGTCTATAGAGTTTAATTTATATATAGCTATAATAGCCTCAAGAAAGCGCTTATAAAAAGAGGAAATCGCAATATAGAAGGGGTTTTTTGTGTGTGTGTGTGTGTTCCGAAAAGTGTTAATAATTTGTTGGCAGATGATGAATTCACTATTCGTCAGGTTGTGGAAAGATGTGTAGATGCACACTACCATCTATTTCCAGAGACTCAGACTACTGTCATGTGTTATCTGGAAAAAGAAAAAAAACTATACTATCTATCGGTCGCAAGAATAGTTACCGCCAACAAGTGGGGGGAATTCTGCCCCGTTGGTTAGCTGTCAACTGGGCAGAGCCAATTGTTTGGTTACCTGCGCTAACAACTCCGGAGGAAAACGGGAAGTCTTTTGGCCAATCGCAAAAACCCCTTGACGCTCGACCTCAAGGCGGAGCAGAGTTTACGAAGGCGAAATTTTAACGACGAGGGGAGAATTCAGCTCCTGGTTGGTGGCTAGGGATGGGCGCGAGACGAGACGAGACCTCGGGTCAGCTCTCGCGCTAAATTAGACTTTTGTTTGTACATTAGTGAAAATTCAAAATTTTTGCGATTTCTATCTGTTTCAAGAGTATAGGAACCCAGTACCCAGACAGCACATAAGCTTAAATCAAGCTTCACATTTCTTTGGATTTGACGTATTAATACAAGCTTGACAGTTCAATTCATTTTAAGCTTGCAGCAAGCTTGGAGAAGTCATTTGAACTGTCAAGCTTGAATACAACTTGATTACTGCTTGATTTGAAAAGCCACATCTACATAACAAATGATTTATCATCAGTCATAAATGTATTTGACCATAGAATTAAAAAAAAAAGATTCTATATTTCCAAATATTGAAATTCTTCAAAATAAAATACAATTATACTACGAAATTGATTTCAAAATCATTCGTTTGTCTCGATTTTGGACAACATGAGTGTCGCGATATTGAAAGTTTTAAAACGTGTGCTGCTTTTAAGTTTATATTATGCTTATTTCCCTATTATTAGAGTCTATAAATCACACATAACATTACTTTAATTTTGATTCATCCCATGGAAAAATAAAAGAAACAGATCGGCATCTGCCACTGATCAATCTCGCCAGAAAACGGCGTGACAACCATAACAGTCACTTCAAACTTTAGCCATATCAGCTCGAGTCAGGTTGGCTGAGTGGTTAGCAGGCTGTCTTCCCAAACCTTAGGTCCTGAGCTCGATCCCAGCCGCGGACGCTTGATGGAAACAGATTAAAATAATTTGATATTTCAGCGTAGAGAGGAAAAATAAAATATGTCGGGCGGGTTCGCCAACGGGCTCCCCGTGTATTTAGGAAAAATTTTTAAGCTTGAAATTAAGCTTGCTATATCAAGCTTGAATAGCAAGTTGGGCAAGTGTAAGCTTGAACACTTGATTTAGGCTTGCATTAAGCTTACACGTTTGAAATTTTCAAGTTTATTGACTTGATAAATCAAGCTTACTGAAAGTTTGCTGTGCTGTCTGGGTACGACCGCCAAAAAATAGCTGTCGTTTTGTTATTCTGTCCGTGACGCGTTTTTGTTCGCACATCACAAAAAAACACCAAAAGCGAATGAAATGAAATTGGATGACATGATATGTGCACGTAAGTAAGGCAGACCGGCCCAAGTCACCATCAGCAGACTCAGGAGTGGTCATATTGGGACTCTTAAATATATCAATGGTGAGAATACTTTTCTGAATTGCACTAAATGCACTTCAGCTCAGGCCTCCCCTGCCCATCTTTTAAACTGCTTGGGGCTTTCGCGTGAGTATCTGACAATTTGCTTTCAATTTAACGCTCTCTGTAAGTTAACTAAATTAAAGATTCAGCCATAGGTTTTTGATTAACCTAATTAATGATTAAATTTTAACTTACGGTTAGCATTAATTTGAATGCAAATTAATGAAATAAAATCAACTCCAAAAATTATTGATTATAATTGATACTATGCCTCTTTTTATAAAATTAACTTCATACTAGTTTTTTTTTTTTTTTTTTTTTATGTAATTCGTATGTTTAAATGAACTACTGGTTTAAAAATTTGCTCAAAAAAAATTATTTATTCTTAATAAAAGTTTTGTTATATTAACTAATATAGAATTACTCTCTCCCATAGAAAAGGAGAAAAAAAAAGAAGTTTAAAATCAAATTTCCTTAACTCCTCTTCTTTATTTAATTAACTTACAGATATAATTTAAATTAGCTAACTTACAGATAATTAAGCCCGTGCATATTTAATTTATAATTTCTATTGTTTTAATACAATGTAATCTATTAATGCTTTCACTTTACCATTATCTGTAAGTTAAGTTTTTTTAACTAAATTAAAGATTCATCCATAAGTTTTTAATTAAATTACTTAGTGATGAAATTTTAATTTACGGTTAGCATTAAACTGAATGCAAATTAATGAAATAAAATCGACTCAAAAAATTATTGATTATTATAGGTATTATGCCTCTTTTTATAAAATTAACCTCATACTATGCTTTTTTTTTTTTAAGTGTCAGTTGTTGATAAATTTTTTTTTAATGAAATTCGTTCATTTAAATGAATTACTGGTTTAAAAAATTACTATTTTTAGTAAAAAGTTTTGTAATATTAAATTAAAATTACTATTTGGGCTAGTCTCACGGCATTTGTAGTAGTCGTCGAGACTTATTTCGAACCCTCCTGCGAATTAAATATGTTTGTTGAAAAAGTAGATTATTAACTCAGTGGCATCGCTAAGCATGCTGTCATCCGGTGCGGGAACAGCCAGTGTCACCCCCCTCCTCCATATACACAGGCCACTCAAAGTTAGTTCTGCATAAGAATAAGCAAAATCGTTTACAGCATTGGGGGGTATACTTTTTCTTCTACCATGAACAAATAATGTTTAATTTCTGCAAAAACATTACTCTTGTAATAGTAAGAAAGTTCTTTCAACATTACTAGGCTATTATGCAATTTTCCACACCGCCTATATGAGGTATTGCACAAGGCGCGCAAACGACTTTGTTTTTTTTACATGGAGTTTTCCCCAAGAAAACCATCAGTCTTGAAAAATGCTGTTTATAATAGCATTGTCAGTCTAATAAAAATATTACATTTTAATTCAACTAAACGTTAAATTATCTTTCATATTTGCAATTTAATATGTCTCATGTGACTTATTGCATTGACACCAGTTGTTTCAGTACTCACTACAAAACTGCTTTATTTAAGAGGTTTTGTACATTCTAAAAGTAATGAAAATCGATAAAATTTTGTAAATTTGCAGAAATCTGCCAATAAAAATACACTACGTGCTAACATCGTTTGATCAGGGTCTGTTGTAGCCTTTTGGTTAAGATGTCGGATGTAACCGGAAGGTTGCGCGTTCAATTCCCGACCTACTACTGAAAACCACTGTGTACATCCGGTATACGTGCACAATAAATCCGTTATTCCGAAAGTCCTCTCGACTGTCGCTAGTAGTTTCCAAGGGGGTGTCAATTTCCAAAAGTCCTCCACCTTCAGATGAGGATCTAAATTGTGGGAGGAAATTCCAGGAAGGGTGCAAGAAGCTCTGAACGACACATTCGGTAACGTAAGCTGTCCTATCCTGGAAAACAAACTTCATTTGATTGAGCGTTCATTTAAACAAATATTCCATACAATTATGATTATGTTCACACACGTATTTTTTAATTTTGAGCTTTCCCTTTATCTACTGAATTAAGAATTGCCAAGAATATCACCTTAAATCTATTTGTTTTCTCTTGTTATAGTTAGGCAGTGAATGATAAATACTGATTAAAATAAAAAAGAAAATTACGAAAAAATTAAAAAGCATAAGCTGTACGTTTGATGACTGGTTTTGCAAACAGTTAACGAGTCTTTTTCAAAAGAGTATAGAGCCAAGAAATCTGAAGAAGTCAAGTAATACTTTGATTGACACACTTTTAGAAAATCTAATTCTTTAATCATAAAACGGACGTCTGAAAATTCACTAATGCTCTTTTTTGGAGAGGAGGGGGCTCAACATGATTAGAAAGTGAGCGGGAAGCTGTCTATTTAAAACAATGTACTCTAATAGAACATGCAATCGGGATGTAAGCTATTAAATGAAGTATTTGGTAGTGATTTTTTGAAGGAATAGTTAGAGTGAATAGATTTTTCTTTCTTTTTACAATTTTAATTTAACGGTACTTCTAAGCACCGTCAGTAGATAAAAGGTTAAGAGTTCGTACCTTCAAAAACATTTATCACGGAAAGAAGCGCCCCGAGAAAAAAAGCTCACCATATGCATTATTCTTTCATTTCCAGTGAGTAAGGAAGCTCGTTGACTATATATTTAAATCGGCGCAGTTTAATAATTTATTGATGATTTTTTGATGAATCATGTTGTTTCATTTAACGGTGATTATTAGTTCTAAGCGAGAAATGAGTAGATAATTCTATGTCTCCAGCTGACCAGGGAGGTTTGAGATGGTGCGTTAATATCCACTTCGCTCCCCTTCACGCAAATAATAATAATGATATCTACCAAGGTGTTTATAGCGTTGCGTAATTTTTATTGCAAACCAGTTTTGTCAAGCTTCTCTTCTGGAACTTCTTGCCTAAAGAGGTTCGAGTGGAAGCACTAACAATACTTTCTTTTACTTCGGAACCCAAGCGCAAATAATAATAACTACCGATCAGGGGAGTAGCCAAGGGGGGGGGGGGGGTTAGGGGGTTCATCCTCATGGGGGGGTTAGGGGGTCATAACCCCCCCCCCCATGAGGAATCTTTTGCCATACAAAACGTATATTCTTCACTACATTATCACACACATGTATGCATATATGTGAGTTGCAGCAGTCGTAACCCCCCCCCATGAAAAATTTCTGGCTACGCCCCTGCTACCGATATATAAAGGTAACAAGATGTTTTACAGTGTACACGGGGTAGTAATGTACAACCACTGCATTGCTGTACATTACCACCCGACTTGAGCAAGCCCGTGTGTAATCTTTATTGCAACCGCAGTTTAGTCAAGCACACCTCGTCCAAGATCCACTACCCCCTCCCCCCAGCAAGTGTTCTTAGTTACACCCCCTGATTAAAAGTGGAACAAAATACAGATGAAATGGCAACACATAAGTTGAGAACAACTTGCTATATTCTTGTTTTATGAAGAAAATGTTGAAATTTTTAAACTGAAAAAAAAAAAAAAAAAAAAAAGTTGAGATGAAATAACACATTTTATTTCTACAGATGCACAGAGCATGTCTTTCATTACATTTATTCTTATTTCTAATCTCGGAAGTCTTTTTTCAACACCAAATAAGATTTTATTTTAAGTAATTGAAAATTTTAAAAACAGCCCCTTTTTTGGTGTCACCCCCCCCCCTATACAGGTGTCACGCGGTGCGGTCCGCACTACCCCCCCCCCCACGACACCACTTTATAAACTCATTTTTTGGTTAGACTATTTACTTTTCTTTAGTATCTAACAAATAATTACTTTTAACGATGAAACAATATTTAAAATAAAGTTCAAAGGAGATTTTTGGGATGGTTGGAAAAGTCAAAAAACTCCATTTTCCCCCTTTTTATTTGGGGGGAGGGGGGCACGGGCATGGGGAGTAAGTTACGTGGGCAGGTAGTAAACCCTGAGAGGCGCTTCATTTGTTTCGCATACAGGCGCTGGCCGTGATCGGCGCTCCACTGCAGAAAAGGGAAGAAAATGAACAGGAAATCATAAAAACATTTTTCTTTTGAGAAAGGAAAATTCATTTTCCGCCATAATTTATATCTTGCATTAGAATACGAAAAGGTTGTTTTTACTATTCTAATATATCTGAACTAAAACGTTAGAAATGAGTGTATATACATAAAAGTAATTTAAAATATACCTCTTGATCTCAACCGGCATACAAAAGATACATCATAAGAAATACCGGCATAAGAAAAATACATCCGGTTTGCAACTGGGTAATTAACGCAAGCTATCAGCATTTTGTGAATTTCCTCGTATTTCTATTTTGTTTCCCTTTAAAGTTTACCATGATGAAAATTACAAAAAGTAATTTTCTTTAAGCGCTTTATTCTTTGATGTTTGTATCGCAATCATTTCTTGCATTTCTGTTCCATTAAAATCGGTAGATTATTGTGTCGGAACATTTAAAACAGTAATTGAATGTCCCCATTTTCGGAGTGCTTCCAAATATGATTGCGCCATTGTCCAGCCCTGCAGTGTGATTTTAATTTTGATAGCTTCTATTGCACTATAAGATTGAGAACTGTGTGAAAGAGCTAGGATAAAAATCCATCCATTTTTTGAAAATATTTGTGTTCATTTTGTTTTCCCATTTATTCAGTCTACCCGGTTTCCACGTTTTTCAAAATCTTACGTAAGCTGCATTTTTTGGTAAAGGAGGTTAAAGTCGTGTGAAGTTTCTGCAATAATTCAAGTAAATCTAAAATTCAAATTTAAATATGTGGAAAATGTGAGTTTTGCAAGCAAACTTTTATCGATATCGTTAGTTTTAAACCAAAATAGTTATGAATTTAAAAGAAATAAAATAAAAATAAATAAAATAAAAATAAATAAATATCTGAACATTAGCTTTCCTTATGTTATTTTGGAGGGTAACAAACAACTAGGGATGGACGCGAGGCACGAGAAATCTCACACTGTCTCTCGTTCTCGCCTCGCATTGCGAGACGAGACAGGCGATTTTTTTGCGATGTCTCGCGCGAGAATTTCTCATCTCGCACTAATTTACGACACGAATTACCTTTAAATTAGAATTGCAGTGCTGTATTTGAGTAGGTATGCCATCCTGAGAAGGGATGGGAGGGTGCACTTCGTCTGAAGCCTCTACCGTACCGTTTAACTTGCGTTTCCTTTGTTATCGTTCCTGGTATACTATCAGCGCTCTACAATACACACAAACACGTAACATTTAAAATTAAGACAGCACGAGGGATATACAAAGCCCACAAAGGAGAGCATAAAGATTTGCTTTGTTGTGTGATTATGGCAGCTCTACGCTAGGGCGATCTGCCAAGGATGGGGGGTGCCTTGGCAGGAGGACTTTCTAAGGGGTTTTTACACGTATTGACCATACATCTGGAGAAAAACTATCAAAACTCCAGACCGTTAGATCGATGCACATACCGGAAGATTACATCCTCCGGGGAACACCCAACAACTGAATCAGATGCTTATTTAAGAATGGGCACTCTTACCTCAAGAACTGTTGGACAACCTGGTGCTGAGTATGGAGAGACGGTGCGAAGCAACCATTGCAATAAGGGGAGCGCATGTCTCATACTAAGGAACATCTGCTTGTTCTTCCGCTTGTTCTACAATGAGAATATTAAAAGATTTTATAACTTTTTGGATTGGCCGACTGGTTATCGCCGCTCATTCAGTATCAACTGAAAAATTATTTTCAACCTTTAGATTAGTCCGTGAGCAAATCGGTCGATTAAACTCGGTTCCCATTAGAACACCGAAATGAAGCAGCACCGGAATTGCCAGTTCTTGGGAGGGTGAACTCCTCTCTCGACCGAGTTTGCTGTGGACCGTGTACGCTAAAGGAAACGCTGATGCCCGTAAAATTTGTCGTGGCTTCAGTGTTCTCTTTGTTCAAACGATACCTCTGGGGATGTCAATTCAAGTGCTAGGTCTCTCATCTGGAATAGATTCAAAATTAGGAGACCACTCATAGGGGAAACGTTGGTCTGCCTATTAGGTGCCCCCATAATGAAATGGCCAACATCTACCCTCGTAGAGGTCAAGTCTAATTCAAGTAAGCCGTTGACCCGGCCATTAGAAAGCAAGAAAAAAACCCCTTTAGATAAACCCTTTTAGACCTCGAGGACACAAAATTCTGTCGTACAGGGTGCAGTCCTAATTTGTACACTAAAAATAAATATTTTCCTCGAAAATTTAATAATCAGGATTTTTAGTTACAAATTCAGTATCCATTATGAAAAGAAAACTTATTTAATTCAAACATAAGTCAGGTTAGAAAGGTTTAATATCACACACACAGAGGAAGGGTTGGGTTGATAGGGTCGAAGATACGTAACAAGTTGGGTGGTGAAAGGTTCCAAATATTAAAAAAGGGGGAAAGAAAATCTAAAACACTCATATTTTAAATATGCACCGAAGTGCTATATGTTAAGAGTAAAACTAAAAGTAATAAAGTTAAGCCAAGTTAGTTGAACCTTCAACTAAAACTATTAGTTTTAGTTGTAAGGTCCAACTAACTCGGCTCAACTAAATTAGTTTTAGTTGAACAGAAAATTAAAACTAATTTTGTTGAGCCGAGTTGGACCTTCAACTAACAACTAATTTAGTTGATCATTTAGTTGCGTTCAATTAAAACTAGCTTAGTTTTTAGTTCAACTAATATTTTAGTTAATGATGCCCAACTCTGCTACTCAAGTAATCCCTAGCAAGCCTAACAGTGATTTTCTCCATACTTTTTAAGAAGAAAGACTAATTGCTCTGAAGGACTTAGTCTGGTCATAGTTACTCTTTCCAGTCTTAGGAATGAAAACAATCCTAGTCCTCTCCCATAATTTCGGAATATATCCCATAGCTAGGATAGCTCAACACATTCTATTCATCACCGGAATAGTTAACTCTTCAGCCTTTTGGATCATGATGGGCATAATCCCATCAGGACCAGGACTCTTGATTGGTTTGAATGTGGAAATGGCCCACCTTGCATTATTATCGAATTTTTTAAAAAATATTTGATTTCTTTAACATCAAGATTGCTGCTATTTAACAAAATTAACATTCACTAGTCATAATCTTTTTCGGAATTGTTAGTAATCATAATCGTAATCCATATCATTTCTTGTAATCGATTACAGAAGATGGCTGTGTAATCGCACGAAGTCTACTTCTCATCTTTGCCCTTGGGTTTTGCGATGTTTCTTTCCTTAGCAATCGTCTGGGCGCCGGAAAGCGCGAATGAAACGAAATTTAGTAACAGGATAGATGTTCACTTAACTGAAACTATAGGTTTCGACCTTTTTTTAATTTTGATAAGATTTTGAGAAATTTTTTTCAAATTGCGTAAATTTTTGTTAGCGCATCACGTTATAACGACTGATGCAAATGGAATGAAATTTGGTAATGCGGCAGGTAGTCAGTCAATTTAAGCTATAGGTATCGAATTTTTTGAAATTTTTTATAAAATTCTGATATTTTGCGAAAATATATTCAAATTACGCAAATATTTGTTCACGCATTACGTTATAACGACCTAAACTAATAAAACGAAATTTAGTTACATGATAATGTGGTCATACAACTTAAACTGTAGGCGTTGATTCTTTTGAAAATTTGCATTAGTATTTGAGATTTTGCGAAAATTTATTTACAATATTTAATTATTTGTTTGTCTATCACGTATCAACCACTAATACAAATGAAATAAAATTTAGCACCATCATAAATGGTCAATTAAACGACAGGCAACACGGTATTTCATTTTTTTTTTTTTTTTAAATAGATTTTGAGAAAATTGATAATATGTGTTCATGCCTGAAAAATGGAATAGAATGAATTATAGAATGGAATTTTGTTAGATGGCAAGTTAATTTAAACTATCGATGCCGAAATTGTTTTAAATATTTCATAGATTTTGAGTTTTTGTGAAAATCGTGTAGATGTTTGTTCATGTATCCCTCAAAATCAGCTTAAGACAGTAGAATGAAATTTAGTGACATGATCAGGCTCGAATAAAACAATAAATGTAGGAATTTTTTGAAAAATTTGAATGAATTTTAAAACTGCTAAAATTGCACCTTTCCCTCTTTTTGTTCTAGGGGGATCACTTTTAACCATGTGGGGGTAGTAAATTAGTTGGTCATTCAACTCAAAAACAGGACATTTTACTATAAATATTTTGTAGAAAATTTCAATTGCATTTCAAATTTTTAAACTTTATAAATTTTCTTTATTACTATTTAAATTAAAAAGTTTACAATATAACTGTAATTGTTAAGTAATATAAAATTTTCAAAATTTATAGGAAATTTAAACAAATTTTTACCGCATACTATTTTGAAACACGGATAAAAAAGGTGTTATGCTTCCAAAATTAGTGCTTTTGCATAAACTAGCAAGGGTGCCCAGACCCCTTAAACACCCCCCCCCCCTTTAATTTGTGTAATAATTTTCAATATCTAAATATTTTATTACTATTTAGTTTTTTTAATTTTGAGGTATGAAAAATTTAATATTTGAGCATATGTGAAAACAACACTTGTATTACATGTAGAAATATGTATAAATATTGAATTTTTTCTTATGTCTAACCCAATTGTTTATTGTTTGAAAATAAATAATTTCTGTTTGCACAGCTTAAAAAAACAGAAAGTTTACATTATGTTATTTTGCTTTATTGAGTAGCTTCTGCAGCTTAATACAGTAAAACCTCGATACAACGATACTTACGGGACACAATAAAATTATCGTTCTAGAGGGATGTATCGTTATATCGAGTTGAGATAATACTGTATAGAAATTCCGCGGGACTGCTAAATTTTATCGTTATGGAAGGATTTATCGTTGTATCGAGTATCGTTATAACGATGTTTTACTGTATTATTACGCAAAAAATATATATATAATAGTATATATTAATAATGGTAATGTTAATTTTATGTTTAAAAGTATGATTTTCTTTGATTTCCTCAGCATAATGTATTCGATATTAGCAGTGGCGTAGCCAGAAAGTTTTCATGCGGGGGGGGGGGGGGATACGACTTCTGCCGCGCACATATATGTATACGGCTGTGTGATAAGGGAGTGATGAATATACATTATTTTGTATGGCAAAAAATTCCTCATGGGGGGTTATGACCCCCCTAACACCCCCCTTGGCTACGCCCCTGGATATTAGGGATTTGTGATCAAGAAAAAGTCAAGAAATCAAGCTTACTTTACGTAGTAGACACCCTGGTAAAGGACTTCCAAAGGCAGGAATAATATTTCTAAAAGTTTTGAAGGTATTTTCTAAAAAAAGTTGTCCAAGAATACATGTTGAAATGTGTAATAATTTCTGAAGTCTGGTGATTGTATTAATAATGTGAAGTAATTGATAATTATTAATGTTTATGAATTAATTTTGAAACAATTATTCGAGTTCATTTCCTTTTAACTGTAATAAGAAACGTGATTAATTCGTACTTTCTTTTCATTTGTAAAATTTAAATATTATCGTATAATTAATGCATGACAATTTTTTATTTTGCTTGGTGAATTAATTTAAGTAATTGCAAACATAATAACAATACAGACGTCGCCAACAAGGCATTCGGTCAGCCAATGTGTAAATGCCTTTCCTCTCCGTTCTCCCCTGTCGAAAATGGGGTGAGACAAAAGTGAGACTTGTTTCCACGGCAACAGACTGGCATAGACTGTTGGCGCTTTTTCTTTGGCGATATCGAACTCTCGCTAACATTGGAAATGGAGTTCTGCCGATGTGCATAAACAATGTACGTAAAAATATGTGGCCAGCCATTGTGCTGAAATTCAAATTGAAAACTTTGGATTCGAGGGAATTTAAAGTATTTTTGAGAGGTGGGGCATAGAATCTACTTAGGATTTTTTATTTTATTTATTTATTTTTTTTTTTGGGGGGGGGGGATTAAAGCCGATTGGTTAAAAGGATCTTAAAATTAACAATTTAAATAAAAATGGAAAGTTTCTAATAATAATGATGCTATGCTGAATAATTAAAATGTTTAATCCATATTGAAATAAAATATTTAAATGCAATTTCTAATTGGTATTTAAGCATTTAAACACATTTTAAAAAAATTATGTACATCTGTTTTAGTATTCTGTTACGAAAATTAAAAATAAAATAAAATATTGAAAATATTCTGCGTTTTCGCACTTAAATGTATTTGTAGGCAAATTTTGTTTTAAAACTTTTTTATACCTACACTACATATCTTTCTTCTTATTTTTTTTTTTTTTTTTTTTTTTTTTTTTTTTTTTTTTGTAATGAAATTATTTTATACGTTTTACTGATTGTGTGAAAATTATGCATAAACAAGTGGAGATGAAGGCATTTCTAAAAATTGAAAGGTTAAAAATAAATTATTACTCTTTTCATTTTTTACATTGGCATTCGAGGACAACCGGCTCCAGTGGGGACCATGAAGGCCGTGGCCTCTTCCGACTTTTTTTTTTTCAACTTTAGATTTGCATACTTCACGATTTTACTCGTACAGTTTGCATTTTGAACAATTTTTAGACCTGTGTAAAAACTCAGTCTGATGCCGCCCTTGGTGGCATGCATAGGCGTAACTTACTAAGGGCAAGGGGGGCAATTGCCAGCCTAAAATTCAAGAAAATTCAGATATTATCTATTTAAAAATTTAATTTTCCTACAATAGGAAACATTTTGCCCTTCCCCAGTGTTACATACAAACTTCGAAACGATTGCGTGGATGCGTAATCGATTTGATTACGATAACGCTTCTCTTTCAAATGGAGACTACGATTAGATTACAGTAAACCCAAATATTAATTTTGTCGATTACGATTAGATTACAATTGTCAAGCCAATAAAAACTTTCGATTATGATTACGCATTGTGAAATTACGATTATATTTTCTTTAACATTCATAGATTTTAAGTTGTACAGTTTTACGCAGAAGATATGACTAATAAACAAAAACACTCAAAAGAAACTGTTGTTTAAAATATAAAATAATTACAAATTTGTAAAATAACACACATAAAAAGATCCTCCTTGAATACAGGTTTAACCTATGTAAACAATGCTCTGCAATAATACAACAGTTGAGATTTTCTCCTTTCTATCTCCAGCGTTGACTCCCCTCCCACAGATCTCTAAATACCATGCTGGGCACAGAGAGGACCGATGAGAGGAAGCAACGCTGGAAACAGTAAGGATAACTTTTGGCACTACATCTTTGTAACAATGGGAATCAACATGTTAAACCGGGGCTTAAGATTTTTTTTCAGCATTTTGAATAGACTCAAAGGAAGGAGCCCAGAGAAATTGAACGAAGACTTCACACACAGTTTAAGGCCCCTCCTCAGACAGAAAATTTTCCGAGTCGCGTTTTGAGGAACAATTTCCTACCCCCCTCACAAAAGCTCCTATCGCGAAATGCGATAGCTCGCGTGTCCGTTACTGATGGGAAATTTATGACCCGTTGGCGGGTTGGGAGATTTTGACCTGTGACCTCCGTCTACATGCCCCCGCTGCCTGAGCAAAATTTATTTTCAGTTGAGTGTATTCGTTCGAACCATAGGCGCAACCACGGAGGGGGCTATGGGGGCTGAAGCCCCCCTAAAGGTAGAAAGTTAGAAGTGAAAAGCGTTAAAAAATGAAAACTGTAGCTAATGAATTAATTTTTTTTAGTTCTTTCTTTCTTTTTTTAACTGTCCTCAAATTATTTCTAACCAATAAAGTTTTTAAATAAATGCTCACAGTTAGTTGAAACACTCTTACACACGGTTACAACGTTGCTCAAAAGATCAGATAATTATTTATGACTCTATAATGAGTTACATTGCTTATGTTCTATGGGACAGTCAAGTAATACCGAATATTTTGACGTTATAAGAGAGTTGTAACTAACCGAGATCACTATGACTGAGTTCAGCAATATTATGTAGCCCAGCCCCCCCCCTAAACTAAAATCCTGGGAGCGCCACTGGTTCGAACAGATTTAAATTGCAGGATACTCAATGATAAATTACAAGTATAATAAAAAATTTATTTAATTTGCAAAGGAGACTGCAATTTGTAAAGTGTTGTTATAAAAATTAACATTTTAAAAGAAAATATCGAAGCGCGAATATGAGAAATTTTACATCGTAATTATTCTACTATATAGTTACGCTGAACCCTGACTGGCTGACTCAATTTGTAAAGATTCCAGGCAAACCACTTCGATGTAAATATTTTACCTCCATTACTCCAAAAAGATTAAAAACCAGAAAAAGCCTAATAACACCCACACCATTCATACGATCCGCTTGAAATTTTTCATAACTATGTATAAAAATATAAAAACAATCTCTGTTACTTTGAAAATCTGAAAACCCACCGGTTCCCTAATTTTTTTAAGAGATTTTTTGCCATTTTCAGCTCCATTTTATTTCAGAGATTCAAAAAAGCGAATAATTTGAGTGAAAAAATTAGACTTTCAAAGTGTAAAAAAATTGTCATATTCACGTCACGGTTATCTATCTGCCTTTGAAGGGAAAATTGTGATTCATTCCTTTAAAATTGTTTTTCTAGATTACATAGTTTATTTATTTATTTTTTCACAAATAAATCGTCTGCATGGATATGAGAATGACTGTGAACACAAAACGAAATCTTTTGAATGCCATAAGTTTCCGCGCGTTTCCAGAAGAGGATGAAATTCGATTTGGGTGTATAATAAAAATTGAATAGGAAGTTATTTATTTTAGGTAGACGAAGACTAAATGTATTCAGTGTAGACATTTTCGTCGAATGTTTTTTCAAGCGCCCGTTGTATTTGCCTCCACAACGGGCTTTGATTTCTAGTTTGGTTAATATGATGAAAAAGTGACAATACATTTTTTTAAACTTCCTTATATACATAATTGCTTAAATCTGGGCGTTGAAAAACACTTTCATTAAAAGTATGCAGTTGCGACAAATTAAAATATGCATAATAGTTTACACGATTGATTGTGTAAAATATTTTCGTGTATAATACAAATTTACCTACTTCCTAGTCCTTGACTTTGTTTTCTGATCTTTAATATATATATAATAACTTTTAAAAGTGGCAAATTGGGGCGAAATAGGAATTTTTTTTCCCTCGAAAACACAATTTTTGCGAATTTTCAAAATCGATATCAGCAGAGTACGGAAAGTTTTTTCTTGGGTTGGCTAATAACCGTGTTCTTTTTTTTTTTTTTTTTTTTTTGAAAAGAAATTAAGTTTATCAATACAAAATTATATCTCATACAACCCCCCCTCCCCGAAAAAAAATTCTGGCTACGCTCCTTTCCTCATCGATTAGCATATAACGACTATGTTACATCATAAAACTATTAAAAGTGGCGTTTTTTCCGCTCACCGGATTTTTGAAATCTGTATCAGCCGAATGCTGGAAAGTTGTTCCTGGGTTAGTAAGTAACTGCTCAACCCCCTCCCCTCCTAAAAATAAAAAAACGGACAATATCTTCAGATGGCACTGGCTCATTTAAAATCGGGTATTTTAGCGAAAGCATTTCCAAAAATAAAATTTACCGGATTTTGGAAATCTTTAATAGTTCTGCTGTAAAAATGCTTCTTATTTTTAGAGTGTATCATATAAAGAAGTTCCCGCGCTCGTCTGATATGGATTTCAAAATTCGGAAAAATTGTGTTATCGGGAAGAAAATGTTTATTTTGGCCCTAATTCCCAAATTTAAAGGCGTTGGCGCCACCGGAAGACATTGTCGAACTTCGAAATAAATTACAGGGTTATTATCCAACCCAAGTGACAACTTTTCTGACCTCGGCTGATACCGATTTCGAAATTTTGCAAACTGTGTGTTTTCTGGAAAAAAATATATCCAGAACAGATAGAATCCAGAATATATATGTACACTACTGGTCAAAAGTATTGAAAGTTTCAGAATCTAACCATCTTTTCAAGAATAATACCACAAAAAATGGACAAAAAATTTGTTAGATTTATATCTTTTTAAGAATTTTTGAATTATAATTAGCGGTACGGAATTTTCGCAAATAAAAACAGAAAATTCGCAGGAAAAAATATGAAGGTTTGAAATTTTAATAAAATTCGCATAAACTACTTACAAAACATTTAATGTGCTGATACTTGACGCCCCAGATGTGCAAAATAATTGAACTATCTGGAAATAAACTCCATTTGTTGCATTTGATTTCATGTGCAAAAAAGTTCATACAAAGTTTTTTCAGATGTGTTTTATCATTGTGTTCAGATCTAAATTCCCTGATTGTTGTTCAAGAGTTATTTTCAACATTTCTAATTTGTTCCACAAATGGGGAGCAAATGGTTAACTTGAACCAGGCAAAATACACGAAAGATGAGAGATAAAATGACATAGTCAATTAATATCGTTTTGATATGGCAATAATGAAACAAAAAATTAGGGGGTTCGGGGGGGGGTCTTTCCCTGACGAGGCTCAAACAGCCGAGTTTCCTATCTATCTATCTATCTATATATATATATATATAACTAATAAGTAAAACACAATATGTACTGCAAATAAGATATACCTCGCATTACATATACACAGTGGAACCTCCTAAAGTGACCACCTTCGTAAAGAGACCACAAGTCTATACTGACCACTTTTGTAAATTTTCCCTTTCTAATCACCGCACATTGCAACCTTTGTAAGGTGACCACTTTATAAGATGATCAATTTTGTTGATTCCGAGGGTGGTCACATAAGGCAAGTTCCACTGTGTATATATATATATATGTAACTTGGCTGTTCGAGCCTCGTCAGGGGGAGACCCCTATGACCCCCCCTAATTTTTTAGTTTCATTATTGCCATATTAAAACGATATTAATTAACTATGTCATTTTATCTCTCACCTTTCGTGCTTTTCGCCTGGTAACCCTATGTTGAAATTTTTATGATTGTAACCTATTTATAGAAAAATACATGGGATGCATATCTACACCTTACGAAATATTGTAACAATGGATTAAAGTTGTTGCGAACTAATAATATTTAAATATATGTAAAATTATGTCGCTTTTTTGGGACAATTCAATAAAGGGGGTGAGAGATACAATGACATATTCATTAATAAAAGGCTGCTTTAGTTATTAAGAATGTAATCGACCACACCTAGAAAACAAGTGCAAATAAGCATTTATATTTAAAAAAAAAAGCCTCAATATGTTGAAATCAGTATCGTCCAATGTAACTAAGAAACACTCGTGAAATCAGCTTTGAAACAAAATAAATTTCACTGAAATCAGCTCATCAGCTTGGGAGCCAAGATCCTGTAATCAGAGGCATCTTCACGTGTCGGGCGTTTCAGTTTTGTATCCTCCCAATTAAATTAATTAAATATCAATGAGCACAATTTGCATTGCCCAGCACGGAGTAAAATTTACACTGATATAACATTGAAGAAGTTTAAATGCACAGAAAATTTTAAATATGCTCCTAAAAGCAAATTCTAATACTTTTGAGTTAGTTAAACACTTCATTTGATTGCGAAATTTCAAATCGGCTTAGAAGTATTTTTGTGAGTAGTATGTTTTTGGATGTATTAATACCACAGATAATTTTTTTTAAATGGTTAATATAAACCAATTCTTTAAATATATTCTGTTTTTTCCTCCCTTTTAGCCAACAGAATAAATAATGCCCGTTATAGCTGCGTCCGTACTTCAAAATTTCGATGCGTAAACAATGTTTTTCCTTCATTTTTGATCAGTCATCATATTTAAATCGGGATTCATTTTGAGTTATTCAAAAAGCTATACTGTGGTCCTGGGACAACATACGAAAAAGGGGTCCCCTCCAGCTGACCCTGACCCACCGAGAGGGGAGGAGGGGCAATTGCCTCGAATTCCACTCCTAGAGGACGTATGTTGCGAATTTTTGGCGCACAAGTCTCACGGGGAAATAAAATAATTGTGTCTTCCAAAACCTCTTCTGGATCACACAGACGCAGTCTCGTACTAAAGTTTAAACATGCAATAAGAAAGGAAAAGAAAGGCGCCAATATATTTGACTGATTACTAATGAAGCTTTTGTAACGGATAAGTATAAACATACATCTGGGACCCGAAAACGTAAGATATAGAACTGCAATCAGAGGGTAGTATGAAAAGAAGGCGGACATTGTTGGAAGTTGGAATTACAGGGAAAAAAAAAAAAAAAAAAGATGCGGATGATTAATAGCCAAGTTCGATTAAAATTTGTCAAACACTCTGGTCACTAGTGACTTTCGGATTAGATGATGTGAGTTTGCCTATTCGATTGCGCGTGCATAGATACACACACACACACACACATACAAATTAGTCCAATATGTTTTTACTTACTGGATAATACTGTTTACTTATATTTCTTTTTAACCTTTACTTATATGCAAAAGGCCCTTTTCTTTAGCATTTTATATAGCTGTGTGAAAAATTATATACAAGTAAATATATATATATATATATGTATAGGTAATGAGCGTAATGAATAGTGCTTTAGTTGATTACCGAACATCTGAAGGAAACTTCCATATATATGGAATTACAAAAGAGAAATAAGCTTTCCTACAATTTTAGGTTGAAGCTGCTTCACCTAAAAAAGTTTGTGCATTTAAACTTTTTAAATATTATATAAGTGGAAATTGTACTCCGTACTGTGCAATGTAAACTGTCCCTCCATTTACATCATCCATCCGAAACAAATCTATTCCTTTTCAATACAAACCAAGCCTTTAAACAGGCTTGGTCAACAGAGTTTTTCTGCGAGGAGTCGTAAATCAAGTTCCTCCTTCTCCCCGTTTCATCTCTGCGGGTGGTAACGCAACACGTGGGCAAGTGGGGGTGGAAAACATCTGAAAATTTTTCATCAAAAATGTGTAAATAAATCGCTAAAAATCAAATTTATGGATTAGATAAAAAATACTTATGTATTTGAAAAGGCAAAGTGCGCTGCAATTTTTCTATCTTTACCAAATTTCAAAAAAGTTAGTCTGGTCTGAGAAAATCGCAGTTGACTGTCAGAATTCGTGTCTTTGTAGATAGATGATTGTGTTTAATATTAAATAAAAAATACATCAAAGCAATATTTCTAAAATCTGAAAGATGGAAAAGGTGAGAAGTCTTTCAAGAAAACAACAATGAAAGAAAAATTTAAAAATATTAATTTAGTGCCGAGATATTACTTGAAAACCGAAGTAATAAAATTCCCATTGCTTAACATGGAAAGGAAACTTCTTTCGATCTGTCTGAGGAAGAGCCTTAAGGAGTTTATTCTGTTATCATTTGACTTAAAAACTAAAACTGAGTGAATGTAATCCTGTAATCGTTTCAAGCGATTACGATTACAGGATGCTAATTGAATAACGACTATACTACGATTATTTAGAAAATTAAATTTTTAGATTATAATTAGATTACGATTATACGTCGGATTTAAGTTTTCAGATCTCAATTACATTAATTAGATGATTTGTAAAATTGAATTCTTCATTATGATTATACTACGATTACACAAAGTCTGGTTACTTGCTAATTTATGCTATTATGCTTATGGTGGCACCCAAAGTTTAATTACCCAAAGTAAAGCACCCAAAGTAAATAAGCACCCAATTTTTGTCAATTTTTGTACACGTCTCTTTTTTCAACAACTTCTTCAACATTTGAAACCCAAAAAGGCCCAAACCATTTCCTTCCAACTCATTTTCAAATTTTCAACAAGAAAAGACGGAAAAAAGAAATTAAAAACACTTGATATATTTGTGACTATTTCGGATGTTAGCTTGGCGCGAGAAATGAAGCGGAGAAAAACGCTCCTCCTGCTACGAGGCGGCATCTAACGTCTCCCCTCCCCAAAACATGGACTTGAAGGGCTTGGTTCCGCAATAGCATTCCTTCTGCGAAAACTGACCTAACGCCGATTTGGTCGACAGTTGGTGCTGTTGCATCGTCTAGCAGGTCTTTAGCATAGTATTGCCATGAAAGAATTTGAATTTTTATTTTTAAATTAGCGGTTTAATTTATTTTTCAATTTAAAGTGTCCTTGGTCAGCGTAGCATATATTTCCTATGAATACATACTTATTTTGGGATTTTATTGTATGAAGAAGTCAAAAATGTATACAAGGCTTGTGTACACAAAATATATAGCTCAGGTATTGTTCACACTTTGAGCATGTTGTGAGCATTTAGATAGCGTACAAATTTATATTCACTAAGCCAGCTAGTTAGTGTCAAGCCGTCATAATGTATTTAGTAATTTGTGCTGATACCTGTGATGATGAATAAATTTTCCACATCAGTAGTAAAAATAATTATTTTTTCTGGAAAATATGTGCAAAGGTAGTGATAATAATTAATTAACAAATAAAATAAAATGTATGACCTAAGTGTTTTGTAAAAATAAAGGTTATTATTTTTTAAAATAGTGTAGGTAAACAGAATATAAGGTTTACCTCTTTATGGTAGCAACAATGATATTGTTAAAATTTATGTATTCTCAAATTCATGGTTACAAATGAGTTATTGGAATCATAATTTTGAGCTATTATCATGAAACATGAAAAAACTAAACTTTCCATTTATTTAATAAATACTTATTTAATAGTAATATTATAACAGGAAGAGTGAAATTATGAAAATAAAAAAAATTACCAAAATTTACCAGAGTAACAAAAACAAACAAACAAACAAAGAGTTGTGGACTGTGATGTGGATTTGCGACAGGGCATTCAGGACACGTGCTGTGAGCCTTATCTTTTTAAAGGCTCCCAAAACTCTCCAAAAGGCATAAAAATGTCTACAAAATTATCTTTCAAATACTATAAAAGAATGGACGAAAAGCAGAATAGAAATGTCTGATTCAGTGGCGCCGACTACGTGGGTGCTCCGGGACTCAAGCACCCACTGAAAAAAATCTGTGGGTACGGAGCACCCTCAGAAATTTTAGTGTCAAGTCATACTTTGAAGTTCGCAGAAAGGGCTAGGAAAAGACGTTTAAATGGGTGCTTCGGGCTTATAAAAAAATTATGTTGGATACTTAGCACCAGCAATCATCTGATAACCCCAACACAGTGATGTACACTCAAGGAGGGTCCCCCCCCCCGCCCCAATTATGCCATTACGTAATATGAATATTTGTAAAGCATACTGAACTTTTTTGCATTATTTTAGTACTAAAATGCTTTATTTGCTTATTAGTTGTGTGATATTTTAAAAGTTTAAAAGAAAAACTTTAATGAGGCCAAATGTATGTGGGTGCTTCTGCATGGACGTCCATATAAGTACTTTAAGACGTGGGGGGAGGGGTTATTTCTTGCATTTGTAAGGGATCGACAATCGCGCTTTCAAACATTTTAGTACTGAAATATTGAAAAAAAAAGGCTAAATAATATAAAAATGTTCACTATACCGACGGCTAGAGGGAGGGACCCGAGCCCCCCACCTACTTCTTTATGAGCACCCATGTCCTTTATAATTCAATAATGAGGAACTTCGATGAGATAATCACTGGCGTAACTATAGGGCGGTAGAACGGGCAAAAGCCACGGTCCCCCGGCCGGAGGGGGAGTTTTTCCCAAATAGAAAGCTAGAAAAAGTGAACTGCAACATGTTGGTTGGCATTCTGTAAAATGAAGAAGGAACCTATCCAATGAATTCATTACGGGCCCCAACGGTATAGTCATGCCACTGATGACGAAGAGAGCTTTGCAACTGCATAATTCGAAAATAAAATTTTAGTGAGGGACGGTTTTTTTTTTATATAGTATGTCAGATCTCAAGCACCCACAGAAAAGTTTTCGTGGGTGCTAAATACACTTGCATGCATTTAAATTTGCAAGTGCTTAATTTGCATGGGAGCTCAGCTCCACTACTTCTTTTTTCTCGGTGAAATTTTTCACTAAATTTAAAATTTTAATTACCATCGTAATTGTTTCTGTTGATATTAATTTTATTACATTGCAAACTAATACAGAGGTAACAAAAATTCATTTAATAATACCTTAAATTAGGTAATTAATTTTGTAAATTGCAATACAAAAAATTGGGGCTCTTGCCCTTTTTTGGATAGAAATTAAACCCTGTTTAAAGGTAACTGAATGACAGCTACTTTCAGCTTATCGCTGTAGTTCGGAAAAAAAAAAAAACATAATATTTTGGTACACAAATACAAAAAATTAATTATGTCAAGTATTTCAAATTTTTAGGATGTATGTTTTAGAAACTGCACTATACACTGAAATAAACAATAAACCTGTATCATTTACGAAACTTTAGAAAATTCTTAAAAATCGAAAATTTTAAAGAACGTGTCATTCTTTATTTCGGTATGTAGTGCAGCTTATAAAGAATCATCCTAAATTTTTTCGAATCCTTGGTGCAATAGTTTACTTTAATTTGTGTACTAAGACCGTTATGCAGATTTTGTTTCATCGGCATACACCCTTATGTGCCTCGGAACTGGAGTAATTATAATAAAATTCCAATAAATAGTAACTTAGCACATACTCTAAAATTTTAAAAAGTGCATGAAAAAAATTGGGAAATCCAAACAGGTAATACTTTTGTCTACTTAATAATAATAATTATAATAGTTTCTCATATGAGTACTAATTTAGAGGTGTACGGGGGGAGGGGGTCATCTTAATTTTCAGACATTTTAGTACGAAAATAATACTTAGAAGTTCAGTATGCTGTAAAAATGTTTACTATACCGATGACAAGGTGGGCTCAAATCTCATTCCCGCACTGCCACTTGCCTTCCTATCTGGCGCTCATGGAAACAATGTCTTTCTAGAATTCAAAGCTTTTTCACAATGGGATGCGCGACTCCCTACAGCCCCACAGGCAATGCCTTTGCTCACTGCAGCCGAAGTCCTAAATGCCCCCCCCCTTTTCTGACCCTTGAATTCTGTGTTCTGACCCACAGACCTCATCCTAGAATCCTCGTCTCGTCCTCCATGGAAAAATACAAGAATACAATGAGACTGTGTTAGCCCAAGAGTACCGGAAAACGGAGAATTTGAGACAAAGCCGCTGGCTACAATCAGAAGAAAGTTCACGCGGGAAAGATAACACAGGAGTTAGGTGAAAGACTCATTTCAGTTATGGAAATGTTTTGAGATAGTTCTAATAATATTACTGCAGGATTCCGAAGTGAGTAGATTTAATTGTTTTTATTGTAAATAGAGAACATCAACAGGGGCGTAGCCAGGGGGTGGATATCGGGATATACCCCCCCCCCGAAATTTTTGGATTAGTGATGAAATTTCGTCTATTTATACACATATAAGTTCATATCCCCCCCCCAAAAAAAAAAAATATTTCCAGGCACATATCCCCCCCCCGAAAAATTTTCCTGGCTACGCGCCTGAACATCAAGGTCTGTCTGTTTACAAGCACCTAATATACAACACTTTGTATGTCTCTGGAACAAAAAAAGATGCCCATTCATCAAAAAGTGTCGGCGCTATGGTGTCAATTGAATGAGACTGAGGCGAGGCTGCCAAGGTATAAAGGTTTGTGTCACTTTCTTCTGAAGTCTCAATTTCCTTTTCTTATTTTTGAATGATTTTAGTGCTCAGTTATTTATTGAAAAGGATGGAACAGACTGTGGTCCACACTAACATTTCAAGATGCCTTCCGTTTCATTTTCTGCGAATATTTTGTACAATTTTTGTTCTTGTTTGACAAAGCGGAATTAGGTACAATTTTTGTTCTTGTTTGACAAAGCGGAATTAGGTACTATTTGCTTTGATCTAGCCCAATGCTGTTTTTTAAAATTATACTGAAATCATGGGCGCATGAACACACATTACTGAAATGTATGTCTCTCGTAATTTTGCAAATTGGACCACTTAATGGTAGACGGTAAAATATCTCTACTCCCAGGAGGATGCTCAAAATCATGCCTGGAGGTTATATGGCCAACAATTCAAAATATTTTTTGAATAATTATTAACTACATCAAATAACTCATATTATTAACTCATATCAAAGTTGTTTATCAAAAAAAGATAAACAACTTTTTTTGTTTTGCTTTATTTTTCTGTTTGCATTTAAATAGTTACCAATCTTTTTTATGTGGTTCTACATACATTTCAACATAGAAAACATTGCATTAATTCATTCTGAGGAAACCATCTAATTTTATTTTAAAGGTATAATTTTTGTAATTTTTTTAATTTATTGGGGAAAAAAAGAAAAGAAAATAGGCAAGGCTTAGCTGCAGCTGTTTATAGGGGTACAAAAGTGTGTGTAAAAAAAAAAAAAAAAAAACAGGAAATGAATGAGTTGAGAAACAATACTATGAATAACAATTTTTGAAAATTT
Source organism: Cheiracanthium punctorium (assembly GCA_038373885.1). Lineage (NCBI taxonomy): Eukaryota > Metazoa > Arthropoda > Arachnida > Araneae > Cheiracanthiidae > Cheiracanthium > Cheiracanthium punctorium. Next base: position 776,546 of record JAWZYV010007947.1, on the reverse strand, counting down.
TGAGGATTTCAGACAGGGATGAGATAGATTAAACAAGAATAAAATTGATCGTGAATTGTTACATTCGAAAACTGAATCACTTTTTATACAAAATTTCCATTTACATGACAAGAAATTTGACTGATTGTGATATTATTGTTGCATAGTTTTCCCCCCCCCCCCATAAACGTAGTAATACACTTTTCTTTTGCTTTGAAATTTATACTGATTAGTTAAAACCAATCAAAATTCTATCGCTAAAAGGAAAACTTTTAAAAAAAGTGAAATAGTGTAATACACCACTTTCAGGTCTGATTTATTATAAGGGCAAAGGGGGTGTGTGCCTAGGAATCCTCGAATTTTGACACAGAATTTGCGTAAGGCAAACAAATTTAAGGTGACTCCAGCAGAAGCAGATTTTTCTAAAAGAAGGGCATTCATCAGAAATACTTCATTACTTTAAAAAGAATCTTGATTTTAACTGGTTTGCTGTTATCGTTACTAAGATACAACGGTGGAGACTTTCATTCTATGCCCAGCGTTGCTTCACCGTAGTACATATAATCGGATGCCAAAATTCACACTAGTCACTTAAATTAAACTTTGAATGTCGCCTTAGGCGCTGGGAAAAAAGAACACGCAATTTTGGTATATAAATAAAAAAAAAAAAACTAATTATCTCAAGCACTTCACAATTTTTTGGATGTATGTTCACAAGCTGTACTAGACACCGGAATAAACGAAAAGTTTTGCAGAATAGCCACTCTTAGAAATATTTTGCTGTGCAGTTCCACCTTTAAGATTTTTTTCTGAAAGTTTCATGAAAGTTTTCAAATTTATTGCAGTGTGCAGTGCAGCTTGTAAAGAATCATGCTGAATTTTTTCGAATCCTTCGTGCAGTTAGTTTATTTTAATTTGTGTACCGAAACCGCGAGGCAGATATCGTTTCTTCGATCTATACCCTCAGACATTGGAAATTTTATGGGGAGCTAAAATGATTACTTGTATTACCCATTTCCCACTGGTAAAATTGTGCACGAAAAGTCGAATGATTGAGTAATTATGAGCAAGGAAGCAAATAATAATAGGAAAAGATTGATGGGTAGTTGGAAAAGATTCCATAAAGTTTGAAAGTGTATCGTTATTCATGAGGGTGCCGTATTTTTCTTCTTTGTTCCATAAAACTCATCTTCGGAATCGAAATCTATCTTAAAATCACCTACTAAAACTATTTTACAATCTTAGCCAAGTACATTCCAACTATACTCCCCCTTTAAAATAAATTGTCGCGTTTTGGCACCAAACTTAGCGATCCTTTATCAAAAATTACAAACCTTGTGCGACTTTCAACATTTTATTAACGCCCCCCCCCAAGGACTTTTAGGGCACCCACAGAAATTTTGTTCAGTCGGCGCCTCTGGTCTGATTATCAAATTTTAACCGTGAAAATTCCTGAAAATTTTTAATTTAACCCTTGCAGTGGAATAAGGTTTTTACATAGGTATTGTTACGAATTTCTGAGTTTCTGTTTCGGAATAAGAGCAAAATTTCGAAATTAAAGTATAAAATTGCTCTTACCTTCTGTCCGGGTTCAGGGATGTTCAGCTCGTAATACATTCCAATAAGATTCTACAATGAATGCATCGGGACTCGCTAAAAAACACTAATTTTCACACATAATTAATTTTAATCAGACCATACAAAAAGGACGTCTTACTTCTGGGTTACATAGCGAAGAACTGAAATGGAGAAAAAACATTAAGAGTCTGAGAACACAGAAATTCCTCCCTCATAGGCTCACGTGCAAGAGGCCCAAAAAGGGTTACTGTTGACTCAACATTTCGCACAGTTAGGCACATTCCCGCCTTTTGAGTTCATAAGGGGACAGAACTCAACCCGAGACATCACTCCACTTGAAGTCGTTCAGGTGGGCGCACGAGTCGTCCCCGACTAGTTGTCACACGATTCTGTAGGGCTGTGGCGTCACAGTCATCCTGCCCACCGTTCAACTCCAGAGGGCAAAGCTTTCGCACTGGCCGAACTAAAATTCCTGAAGCTGTTTTCAGTTTGGCAACTCGTACGACTCCGTCCTTGCTGGGATAGACCTCAAGTATCTTCCCAAGAGGGCAGTTAGCACGATTACACTTATCAGTCCAAATTAGGACCACATCACCAACACGCAAAGGTTTTTTGTTCTTTCCAGAAGAGAAAGAATTGTGTAACGCACCTAGATATTCATTGCGGAATCTTGATCTTAAATTGTTTTTAACTCTAACTCGATATTGGTAACGCTTATTTATTTTCTTCTGATCCAAGAAATCAAGTTCAGGTATTCCTATTTCTGCGATTTCTTGCAAAAACATAGCTGGAGTCAATGGACTTAGATCTTCGTTACTGTCCGTGACATAAGTTAAAGGTCGTGCATTGACTATGCTTTCACAATCGCAGAGCACTGTCGACAATTCTTCAAAATTCAGCGATGCTTTTCCTAGCACTCGTCTTAATATTCGTTTCAGAATTCCAACAAGTCTTTCCCAAAAACCACCCCACCATGGAGCGGAAGGTGGTATGAATTGCCATTCTATTCGACAAAGTTTAGGAACAGCTTTGATTTTTTCAAAATCAATAGCTTGCAACAAATTTTGACAGCCAACAAAATTTGTACCACGGTCAGAATATATGACGGAGGGACGGCCACGTCTGGCAATAAATCGTGTCAGTCCAAGAATGAAACTGTCTGTCGAAATGGAAGTTAAAAGTTCTAAATGAACTGCTCGAAAAACTGCACAAGTGATTAATAGAATCCAGACCTTGGATTGATCTTTTAAATACAAAGGTCCGGCAAGGTCCACACCTACAATTTCAAAAATGGCCGCATTTCTAACTCTGTTGAAAGGTAAGTCGCTTTCTTCTACTTCAGTCGGTTTCGAAGAAAATTTTTTACAAATGGTGCATTTATTAATAACATTCTTAATAGTCTTACGGCTCTTTAATACCCAAAAGTTTTCTCTTAAGACCGTCATCAAAAATGGTACACCACAATGACCGAATTCTATGTGTTTGGAAAATATGAGTTGCTGCACAACATGGTGATTAGAAGGCAAAAGGATTGGTAATCTGAAATTGAATTTATCATCTCTATTGAAAATTTTCGTTTTTATTCTTATAATATCTTCTGAATCTGTAAAGGTACGTAGGCATTTCAATCTTTTATCATTATTCTCAAATGATTCCTTTTGAACTAGTTTCATAATGACGGTTTCTGCTTTCTTTAGTTCGTCATTGGTTAACTGACCGAATATTCTGTCGTCACTACCCCCTTTCGAATTTTGACAAAAGCGCAAAATCCAACCAGTAACGCGTAATATTTTAGTGTATGAGGAATAGCGACTATAGAATTTGGGAATATCATTCTCTAAATTAGTAGAGGTTACTATCGATTTCTTCTTTTCCGCATTTACTATATCCATGTTAAGCGAAAATTTAGATTCAGGCCAGTTTTCTTTGGAATCTAAAAGCCATGTAGGTCCTAGCCACTATTGGGATCTAACAAGAGCTTTAGCACCGCAACCGCGTGACGGTAAATCCGCTGGATTCATGTGTCCCGGAACGAAATTCCACGAAGTATTGGATGTGACTTTCCGGATTTCCTTAACCCGATTTTCAACAAAGACTGCCCAAGGTCCTTCCCGTTTTACCAATACAATGCATCCATTGAATCGGACCAATAGTATGTATCAATATTTTCTAATTTCAAATCCCTCATAATGCTATTGGTTAGTCTAGCTCCAATACAACACGCCATAAGCTCAAGGCGTGGAATAGAAATGTCTTTAAGAGGGGCTACTCTAGAACGGGCCTGAATTAATTGACAAGTGACCTGATTCGGCAATTCATTTCTTAAGAAAACACAGGTACCGTAAGTAGTTTTACTCGCATCGCAGAATGTGTGTAGCGATAATTTCCCCATATTTAATGGAATGTTAGACAATCTTCGAGGAATGTCAAGATTTTCTAAATCATTAATTTGGTTACTCCATTTTTTAAATTCCTTAACTATCTCATCAGGTAGTTTGGAGTCCTAAGATGATTTGATTTTCCAACATTTCTGCAAAAGCAATTTTGGAATTAAAGTTACGGGGCAGGTAAAACCTATGGGATCGAATATTTTATGTGTTAAGGACAAAATCGCTCTTTTCGTGATGGCCTCATTCTCAACCTTAAAATTCCGAAAATCACACGATAGTGTGTCCCTTTTGGTATTCCATAATAGGCCAAGTACCGGAATTTTACTCCCATTCTCATCATTGGAATTACCTTTCTCATCATTATCTAATTCCAATTTTTCGCAATTATAACATCAACCTCGTAAGTCAAATTTTGCTGATGCCAAAAGTTTTTGTGATTCAGTACGAAAATATTCTAACTCTTCCAATGACTCTAGACTAGTTACGCAATTATCGACATAAAAGGATTCTTTAAGTTTTAGAGCAACAGGTTTAAGATTTTCAGGAGTTTGATCTAAATGATGCGCAAGGGTGGCAGCCAAAAATAAAGGACTGCAACTAATACCGAAAACCACTCGACAATGTTTATACGTTTCAAGGTTCTCGGGATCACCGTCTTTCCACCAGAGAAAACGTAAATAATCTGTCTTTTTCATTTAGAGATATCTGCAAAAAAGCCTTGCGAATGTCTGCTACTACACCTATTTTACTCATCCTAAACCGATTTAAAACGGAAGGAATTAATTCAATTAAATTAGGCCCTTTCTCGATGCAGTCATTTAAGGAAGCAGAATTTTTAGTATGAGCTGAACCATCAAATACTGGTCTAATTTTGGTCGTAGAGTTTAATTTTATTACAGCTCTGTGCGGGAGATAATGGACATTAGCGCTAAGCGACGGCTTTTCTTCCCATGTCACCTTTTCCACAATCCCTTCTTCCCATTCATTAAAAACTTGTTCATAGTCTTTTACTAAACCTTGAGATTTAAGATTATTAACATTATTTTTTTAATGTTTTTTCTGCTAAATCTCTATTATCTGGGATAGGAGGATGCCCATTTAACCAAGGAATGCAAACTTTGTATCTGCCATCGTCTTCTCTACTTATAGTTTCTGTAAAATGTTTTAAAGTTAATTTGTGTATTTCTTTTTTACACTGCTGGCCATCGTAAATGCAACACCCTGAAGGAAGCATGCAAATAATATGAAATTTACAACATGCATTAGCTGAGGTGAGATATGCAAATGATTAGAATTTCAGCGCAGACGCACATCAAGCGCGCCTGTGGCGCCACCTCAAAGCGCTATTTAAGGCTTGGAGATTTCGACGGTTTCAAGTACAGCAATTGTGTTTTTCTTGCTTTTTTTTCAAAAAAACGATAAATTATGCCTCGTAGGAAACAACGATCATCTTTTGATCAAGTATCCGAGTTTGACAGAGGAAGGATAGTGGCATACCGAGATTGTGGGTTATCTTTCAGGGAAATCGGTCGTCGTATTGGACGAAACCAAACAACTGTGATGCGGATATGTGATCGTTGGGTGCAGGAGGGTACGACGGACAGACGTGATCGACCTCAGTGCACCACGTCACGTGATGACAGGCAGATTGTACGCATGGCAGTGACGGACCGCTCAGTCACATCACGAACCATATCACAGCAGATTCAGTCTGTAACGCATCATCCAGTGTCTGCGCGTACCATTCGACGTCGTTTACAGCAGAATGGTCTGTCCGCAAGACGTCCGTTGCTTTGTCTACCTCTGACGTGGAACCACAGACGTCTCCGCCGCCAATGGTGCGATGAAAGAAGGATGTGGACGACAGAATGGAATGAAATTCTCTTTACTGACGAGTCACGCTTCTGTATGCAACACCACGACGGTCGGATTCGAGTCTGGAGACACCGTGGAGAGAGGATGCTGAACAGCTGCATTATGCACCGTCACACTGGTCCTGCACCGGGTATTATGGTATGGGGCGGTATCGGATATCTCTCTCGCACTCCTCTAGTACGCATTGCCGGTACTTTAACCAGCCAGCGCTACATCTCCGAGGTGTTGGAGCCAGTTGTCCTTTCTTACCTTCAGGGCTTGCCAACAGCCATATTTCAGCAGGATAATGCACGGCCACACGTGGCACGCATTGTCCAAGGGTTCTTCGTCAATCACCAGATTGAATTGCTTCCCTGGCCGGCGCGCTCTCCGGATCTTTCGCCGATAGAAAACATGTGGTCCATGGTTGCTCAACGACTGACCCAGAGTTCATCCCCAGCTGTCACACCAGATCAACTTTGGCAACGTGTGGAAGCTGCTTGGTCTGCTGTACCCCAAGAACCCATTCAAAGTCTCTTTGAATCAATGCCGAGGCGTGTGGCAGCTGTGATCTCCAACAACGGCGGCTACTCTGGGTACTGATTTTGGCAGGAACCACGCTTCATAGAATGCTGTAAATTTAATCATTTGTTACTTGGTCAACATGTTATCTACACAATAAATTTTGTTGTGATATCTCTTGTTTTTCTTGGTGTTGCAATTTGGGTGGCCAGCAGTGTAGTTTGCTTTTCAGCGGGGTCCTTAATCCCTAAAGAATCCAACTGCCATAAATCCGTTATTTTTGCTTCATTAACGTATAACGAAAGGACCAAAAGAGAACTATCCCTTTCATCGTCATTAATTTTACCCATAGTAGTCCAACCTAGTGTTTGCAGTGCAACTAAACCGCAGTTAAGATTTTCCTTTCTGCCCGTAAGGAAACTACCCACAATATTCGCTCCCAACAAAAGATGAATTTCGTTTGAATCTCGTTCATACAAACATTTTCTACTTTCTGGACTGATATCGCTCAAAAAAATATTTCTCTTTCAACTCCCTGATACATTTAATATCTTTAATCTTAGGAACACTAGCACAAATTTTGTCTTGCTCCATGACCTCAATTTTTATGTTTTCATTTTCCTTTAAACCCCTTAAAGTGATCCTAAAACAATTATGATCCATTGTTGTTTCTGTCAGGATATGACACTTAGCAGGTTAAAGAAAGGCAGTGGGTGTGTGGAAGACAGTCATGACCAGCACATAGTTTAAAAAGTAATTTATTAGCACAATTTGGTATAAATAAAACATATGAAAAAAACAACCACGGCACCTGGCCGGTATAACAGACTGCTTGTCGTCTCATCACACTTGCAGTTTATATGCAATTGAAGTCCGTTGACGTAGTTGACGGTGGAAGTACGGTTTTGACACAGATAACCGTAATTTGCATAGTGTCCGGTAATAGAAATAAGTTGATGACGCAATGTTACGAACAGTAACGATAGTTACCGAGTTTTAGAATGCAGTGAAAGTAGTCACTGAGTTTATGAACGCACGCGAGATTTCAGATTGGGAACTTATCGCGGCAAGCGATAGCTATTTTTCCTATCAGTTTCAGTACCCCCAAAAAGCCCATGAGTAATTTGAACTTTTCCAAAACTTTCTAAGCCAATCTTATTAGCTACGAATTTTGAAATGTAAGATTTTGACGAGGCGGTATCTAAAATAGCGCGCACTATATATTCAAAACCGTTATTTAGTATATAAACGCACAAATTTTGTAAATAAATTGTGTTCGGCAAGCGCTTGTTCAAAAAAAGGGTAGCTTCCGACATTTTGGTCTTTTCTTTATTTGTCTCCTCATTAGGTTTCATCTTAAAGCAAAATAGAACATTTTGTTGTTTTCCTTTGCAATTTTCGCAAGTTACGTATTTTCTACAAAATCTTGATTTATGTTTTCCTATTTCTAGACATTTAAAGCAAGCCCCTTTCTGCATTAATTGATTTTTTCTTTCTTCCATAGATAAACTTAACGCAAGCTCGCAATTTACTGCCGAATGTTTTTGTGAATAACAGAACAGGCATTTCAGTATCTTCCGATCTTCTTTAGTGTTAGTTGATACAAGATCATTGCCCGTAAAAAGATATTTCTTCTTACCCGAGTCAAAACCACAATTTTTCTTACCAAATACAGCATGACTTTTTCTACCGCTGTCACTGACTGTGTTTGTCACCAATGAAGCTTTTTCTCTTGCTTTTAAACAGTTAGACAAAAAATTAATTAGTTCTCTAATATTATTGTATCCCTTTTCGTTTTCAGATTTATTTAATTCTATCAGAAGATCTTGTGGAATTGTTTTCAAAATAGTAGTACAGAGAACAGCAGATATTTGTTCAATATCTGTACCAAGACTTTCCAAACTTCTAATCTCGGCAGATATTTTGTCGAAATATTTCCGAAAAGCATAAATATCTGACGAGTTTCTGAGCGGCTTAATTTCTAAAAGATTACTCATGTGATTATGAATCAACATATCTCCGAATCGGTTTTTAAGAAGCTCAATTGCAGCGTCGTAATTGTTTTCCGAAATCGGGAAACCCTCAACTGTTCTTAAAGCCGTAGAATGCAATTGAGATCGTAAGTAATTGAATTTATCCACTTTACTTAATGTACTATTATTATGTATAGCCGACTCGAAACTGCTCCAAAATGAGAGCCATTCGTTCATATTTCCGCCAAAGCTTGGTACACTTAATTTGGGTAATTTTACGCGTACTGAATTTCTTATATTATCATTTTTTATTTCATATGACTCACTTCTAATGTTTACTTCTGGTATTGTTTTAAAATTTAAGAGTTCCGTATTTATTTCCCTTATTTTCTTGCTAACACGCGTTTTCCACAATATTACATTTTCAGCATATTTTTCAGCAGCTTCAAATTCTTTTTCTAATTCTTCTGGTTTTAAAAGCAATTCTATTTCACTATCCGTAATTTTTAAAGATTTAAATCTCCCAGTTAACGTCTCGAGAAATTCTTCTAACTTTTCGACAATCACTTCGTCTTGGTTTAGCGTATTTTCAATTTTATTAATTTGCTTAGTGACTGCCGACCGTAAAGCCGTTCTTCGTTTTTTAAGAATTTCCAGTTTTTCATCAGCCATATTTTCTGTTTTGTTTCTAGTGAGCCTCAAAAAACAGTTCTTGTTCGAAAATTGAGAGTTCAAATAAGTGTTCAAAAGGTTCAAAATAACTATCTAATTTTTCGAAATAACTGGCGACTAAAAGCATTCAAAACTTTTCATAATACTTTAAATCCGAACATCATTTCAAATCTTTTCATTAAAACCGAACATCCCGGGCTGGGATGCCATGTTACGAATTTCTGAGTTTCTGTTTCGGAATAAGAGCAAAATTTCGAAATTAAAGTATAAAATTGCTCTTACCTTCTGTCCGGGTTCAGGGATGTTCAGCTCGTAATACATTCCAATAAGATTCTACAATGAATGCATCGGGACTCGCTAAAAAACACTAATTTTCACACATAATTAATTTTAATCAGACCATACAAAAAGGACGTCTTACTTCTGGGTTACATAGCGAAGAACTGAAAGGAGAAAAACATTAAGAGTCTGAGAACGCAGAATTTCTCCCTCTTAGGCTCACGTGCAAGAGGCCCAAAAAGACTGTTGACTCAACATTTCGCACAGGTCGGCACATTCCCGCCTTTTGAGTTCATAAGGGGACAGAACTCAACCCGAGACATCACTCCACTTGAAGTCGTTCAGGTGGGCGCACGAGTCGTCCCCGACTAGTTGTCACACGATTCTGTAGGGCTGTGGCGTCACAGTCATCCTGCCCACCGTTCAACTCCAGAGGGCAAAGCTTTCGCACTGGCCGAACTAAAATTCCTGAAGCTGTTTTCAGTTTGGCAACTCGTACGACTCCGTCCTTGCTGGGATAGACCTCAAGTACCTTCTCAAGAGGCCAGTTAGCACGATTACACTTATCAGTCCAAATTAGGACCACATCACCAACACGCAAAGGTTTCTTGTTCTTTCCAGAAGAGAAAGAATTGTGTAACGCACCGAGATATTCATTGCGGAATCTTGATCTTAAATTGTTTTTAACTCTAACTTGATATTGGTAACGCTTATTTATTTTCTTCTGATCCAAGCAATCAAGTTCAGGTATTCCTATTTCTGCGATTTCTTGCAAAAACATAGCTGGAGTCAATGGACTTAGATCTTCGTTACTGTCCGTGACATAAGTTAAAGGTCGTGTATTTACTATGCTTTCACAATCGCAGAGCAGAGCAGTCGACAATTCTTCAAAATTCAGCGATGCTTTTCCTAGCACTCGTCTTAATATTCGTTTCAGAATTCCAACAAGTCTTTCCCAAAAACCACCCCACCATGGAGCGGAAGGTGGTATGAATTGCCATTCTATTCGACAAAGTTTAGGAACAGCTTTGATTTTTTCGAAATCAATAGCTTGCAACAAATTTTGACAGCCAACAAAATTTGTACCACGGTCAGAATATATGACGGAGGGACGGCCACGTCTGGCAATAAATCGTGTCAGTCCAAGAATGAAACTATCTGTCGAAATGGAAGTTAAAAGTTCTACACTGTATTAAATATCTGTAATTTTACAACACAATGTGCTGTATCTAATTTACAACACGTGCAGCAAAATCAAATTCAAGCACTCGCGCTTGGTTTTTTAAACTTAGGGTGGCACTTCTGGTGGTCACATGACATTCATAGCGAATCAGAATATCGTGCCATTATCAGTGAGCTAAGCTAGGACTCCAGGCAAGAATATGTGAGTTGAGTGAGGGTTTGGTTGCCATGCCCATGTTTTTGTAATCTGGTATATGTAAACCGACGTGTTGTTTAACCGACTCTTGTTATACTTCAACGGCTGTTAAAGATTTCAATAAAATTGATTATGGGAGGGCGGTTGTGTTCAGACGTTAATTGTTGAAGTCGTTCCAGATTTGAAAAGCAAATGCGTAAATTTCCAAGAGATATTGAACGAAGAAAACAGTGTGGATAGTGAATTGAAGATGTGTTACAATGGAATCCGGTTACGGAAGTTGGACTTGCAGTGTAAGTAATTCTATCATAATATTTATTTGGTTGAAATTATGATATGTAGTAAATAGTTTAGGTTCCAGATAATCGTATAATGTTGTAATTTAGTCTTCCAAAGCTTCTAATAACGTATAAAGTATGTGTTTATTGTACGATGTTTGGATATTGGCAGTGTTCTAAACGGTGCCAAACCGAGTTCCGGTGTGCATTTGTTTAGTAAACAAGACTGCTGAACTGAAAAATTTCTGCAAGGTTATTACACTTTAATGATAGTAAACTATCAAATTGTATTAATTAAATAATAATATAACTTATATACTGCTTTTATTTTTATTTAAAAAATCTTTTTAAAGTGCTGTTTCTTCATTTTATAAAAACAAGTTCGTATACATATACATATTTATAAATATTATTTCTTCGTTTCAATGAGCTAATGGAACATCGATTCGAATATAATTATTTTGAAACATTAACGTCTTGTAGACAAGAGTTATTGTATTAAAAACTTTTCATCTTAAAGAATATGTAAATAAATATAAAAATATAGTTATAAAATTTCTGTAGTCTCTTTTATTTGCTTCATTATTCTATTAATATATTTTAATGCCAATATTGGTAAAATGTATTTCCAGAAAAATATTGTTTTAAATCCTGCATTAAGTTTGTCTAACTCAAAAAAAAGTTTAAATTTATTTCGTTTTTAAATTGATTCTGACCGCCACATTAAAATTTTCGAAGGTATTGAAAACTTTAATGTGCCGGTCAGCGAAGGTTTTGAAATTTGTAATCTGCTGGTCGATATTTGTAAAATGCTGAGAAACATTGCTCTATACAATATACTACTATTAAGTTATATTTTATATAAAATGGATTTTAAATGTCAAAATATCAGGAGTATTCACTGTTATTTTAATATTTTAGTATGAAGTATCGGGTTTTTGAAAGCATTCTTTTGATTTAATTCATTTTTAATTTTTTTTTATTTATAATACTACTTAAGTTTTAATCCCATTAAACCAATATTGGTAAAATGTAGTTCCAGAAAAATAGTACTGTTTTAAATTCTACATTAATTTATGTCCAACTCGAGCTTAAATTTATCTTGTTTTATCACATTTTTAAATTGTTTTTCAAAACTGAAGTATATTTATTTATTTTCAATAATTAAAGTTCCCCCTATACATTTAGCAAAAAAAAAAAAAAAAAAAAAGTTGAAGTAATTGCTATGCGTATTTATATATAAACTATATATATTGGTGTACTGTTCTCCCTAAGTAATTTTTAAATTCCAAAATATTAAGTGCTCATTGTAATTACATTAAACTAATTCAGAACTGAGAACCAGTCTTTGGAATCATTCTTCTTTCATAGTAATACATTTATGAATTATTTATACAGAATATTTTTTAAAATGTTGTTTATATGGAGACTTTTAAGAAAAAAAATTTTTTTTATTAAAACATGTACATATTAAATAAATCACATAGTTTATGTCCAACTCCAAAAATAGTTTAAATTTATCTTGTTTTATCTCATTTTTAAATTGCTTTTCAAAACTGAAGTATATTATTTATTTTCAATAATTATTATTCATGCGTTATTTTTAAATTGCAAAATATTAAGTGTTTATTTTATTACATTAAACTATTTCAGAACTAAGAAACATTCTTTGGAATAATCCTTCTTTCATAGTATTACATTTATGAATTATTTATACAGAATCAATGGCGCACCCAGGATTTTACTTTGGTAGAGGGGGGGGGGAGGGCTACAAATACTGATGAACTCGGTTATAGTGATCTCGATTGTAGTTATAACTCTTTTATCACGTCAAAATATTCAGTATCACTTGCCCATGGAACCCAATCCCACTATCAAATTAACTCGTTATAGAGTCATAAAAAATTATCTGATCTATTCAGTGACATTAACCGAGTTTAAATGTATTTCATACACTAACTGTAAGTATTTATATAAAAATTAATTTTTTCCCTAAAAGATATTTTACAAATAATTCGAAGACGATTTTTTAAAAATAAAATATTTTAACTCATTAATGACAACTTTTAATTTTTAAAGTTTTTTGACATCTAACTCTCCAACTTTAGGGGGGAAGGGGGTTTTGCCCCCATAGCCCCCCTCCGTGGGTGCGTCCATGTACATTTTTTTTTCTTTTTAAATGTTTATAGGGACTTTTAAGAAAGAAATATTATATTTCGTTAAAATATGTATTTAAATGTAATTAAAGTAAATATGATATAGGTAAGTAATTTTTTAAAATAAAATTATGCAAAAACAGTTTAAGTAATAATCTTGAAACTGAATTGTTTGATTTGTACAGATTTATATGAATATATTTATAATATTGAATTTTAACATTACAACCTTTATTTTAAAGATGTTGAAAATTTCTGATTAATTTAAAAGAGGATATTAATCAAACCATGGAAAAAACACTACATTTAATTTAATATTAGCACAATTCTCAATCGGCGGCTTCTACAGAACTAAAATGGAGTTATTTAAGTTGGAATAGTCAAATGAACAGTCAAATCCATTTTTGACACGATAAAGGATCCAATAGAAATGTGGGTAAAATTGACAGAGACTGTTTCAGCCCCATGTAAACAAGGTGGCAGTCGCTGGAAGTTGGTGGTCGCCAAGCCTCCCCCCCCCCCCCCAATATTTAGATTCTATTTGCACCCCTGTGCTAATATATGTATATAAATATAAACCTGTAATTAAAAAATAATGATTCATGTTATAACAAGTTATTACTCGTATGTGAATATACAAAAATATTTTATATTGTTACTTTTTATGTCAAATAATAAATAACTGTGTGTGTGAGAGAGAGAGAGTGTAATATTTCTATATAATGCAATGAATTGTTGAAACTATACAAAAACTTATAATTTCATAAAAATTACATTCATAGGTACTTCAACTTATGCGGCCTCCTTTATTACTGCTCAATTTACATATGACCTCTAGGTGTGTAGTCTAGAATGTGTCGGGATATTCAAGAGATGAGCGACTTCAGTTCGTAACCTCCTAAAGGAAGCACTGAGAGCCAGAAAGCAGTATTGCTTAAAGAGGCGAACCAATTGCCTCTGGAAATCATCAACTGCTTCAAATTCAGGTATGAAATTTCGCTGTGAGGCTTGCATATTTAAAGAAGAGACCATATTTATTATTAACACCCCCCCTTTTTTTTAACCTTAAGAATCTGATGAGTGTTAATGCATGGTAATACATGTATATTTCATATGTTGAATTTTTTAATAATTTATTTATTGTTTTACATTAAATTAAATTTCATTAAAATCTTTTAAAAGAGGATTTGATTACAGTGGTATTATTGTGGTTTACAAAATACTTCAATACACATAGATGCTGGGACAAGATACAGAAATCAAATTAACATTACAGATTTCTTTAAGCAATTAATGTTAAAAGAAAATTTTCTAGTTTAATGTTATGCATCTTGAAAATGTAACTAAATTGTATGTTTTTGTACTGATGTTGATTGTTTATCTTTTGGAAAGGGTTTTCAAATTGATTGTGTTCTTTTATTGGCCGTGCAAACATTCTCAGTGATTAACATAATAGATAATCGGGAGTTTCTCTGTATAATAATGTCATTGTATAATAATCAGACACTAACAGTTTTTCTTTCAGAAATAAAATTTTAAGAACATGCTTATAATTTATAAACAAAAACACTTTATATTTAATATACTTCCTTTTCAATAATTAAAGATTTTTAATTGAAATAATTGAAGCTTAAAATGTTCTTCAGTAAAGAATAATATTCACATTGATTGATTTAAATAATTACTGTGTCAGAAAAATACATTTTAAATGTTTTAGAAGTGACATCAAGTTTAAAAAAGAAAGAAAAAAAGGGAAGGAAATAAATTTTATATATGTATGTATATGCATACAAGGTAAATGATTGACGTATGATTTAAAAAAGTCACTGCAAAGAAAGAAAAGGGGAAGCAGCTTTGACCACCACTGTTGTCAATCTAGAGTGTGGAAAATAAGTTATGGAATACTGGGTTGGGTGAGCAATGCGTGTGTGCCTTAAAAGCGAACTAAAGGAAAGGCAGTCTTGTGCTTTCAGTGTTATAAATATAATTTGTGACTGTACCTAAAACAAAGAATATTTTAAAGTAACCTCCCAAAGACTTTTCAAGCATTAAAAGAAAGGATTCAGCATGCTGTGTCCACAATAACGCTAAAAATACTGTGCACTTTATAGGCAGCTTTGCAATGAGTCTGCAAGAATGTGTGTGGGAAAATAGAGGACTTTTTGGAAATTATTTTCCAAAAATGAACGATTCTGCACCTACACAATATCTCCATTCATGTAGATTACGCTGCTTCATCACTAAATTTTACAAAAGATGATTTTTAGAATGTTATTAGTTTTAAAAAATTATTTCATCCCATTGGCTCACCTTGTATATACAGTGGAACATCAAAAATCCACCAAATATTACAGATGTATTTTCGCAGTTTAATGCCTTTATGTTGAGGAATCTCAACATAGTACATATTTTATGCATTCTTTTAAAAAAGAAACCAGCATAACACATGATTTTTGCATGACGTTATATATTGTTATTTTGTATTTAATAATGATAAAATTTTCATAGTTTAACATTTTTAAATATTTTATTTGGATAAAGATTTTCAAAAGTATCGATAAGTGTTTATATTAATAAATTTCAGCTAACCCATTTATGCTTAGTGTCCCTTTTTTGGGACGGCATTTTCGCTATCAGTCAAAAACGTTATTAATTTTCCCTAGCCTTTATTCACGAGTCTTGAACCTCAATTTCACAAAATATTTTGACATGACCTAGTAGGATGTTGACATTTCAATTATTATGCATAATGATTTTAAAAGAAATCATCCCTTGTTCAAGAAGTATACATCAGAAATTTATCTATTATTGCTGGTATTAGCAAAAATCGAAGAAAGTCGCAAAAATATCAGGGCACAAATGGGTTAATGAAATCAGTTGAAATATTGAAATAGTAGCCAAAAAAAGGAAAGAATGGCACATTTTTGGGGATTTATTTATTTGCTGATCTGATGACGTGTTTTTGTTTTATCCTAGGCATCTGAAAAATATTCCTTTATTAATGAAAGTTTGATGAAAGAGAAGACTGAATAAGTTATGTTGTATGTGGCGTAAAATAGAGGTGAAATATAAAAACCTATGTAGCTTTATATACTGTATATGGAAAGTCAATAAAATTTCTAATGTTTTAAATTTCATTTGTTGTTTTATGCTTTTTTTCAGTTTATTTAAAAGCTAACATTTTATTAAATCAAAAATAATTAAGAACTTTGTAAAATAATACACATAAAAGGGTATTTATCTAGGACAATCCCTTTGGTTGGTACAAAAATGTGTACTTTTCTACAGCATCGAGAAAGTCAACCCCAGTCAGAAAGAATAGCCTTTTACTTGTGCAGATGTCTGACTTTTTGTAACTGAAGAAGAGTGGACTTTTTTTGTATTACTCAAAATGATAGACCTCAGTTTGTATCTTTTATGAGTCATTTTACAAAGTTTTTAATTACTTTTACCTTTTCACCACCAGATTTTTGTTGAGTACTTTTGTTATTTTATTAAATTACTTTAGTTGTGATTGTTTTGAATGTATTAATCTATATTTAATTAAAAAAAATCTTATCGTAGGCAATTTTAATAAATATGACTTTTAATTTGAAACTGCCAAAATTATTCTAGATAAATAATTTCAATGCAATTTTAAATTAACTACTAATTCATATAATGATAAGTTTTATTCATCTATTAAACTATAAATTAAAAGCATTATACTGACTTTTTCAAAGAACAGCATGAAATTTTGTTCTGCCATATCTTTATATCTTTACTTTAGAACATAACTGCCTGCATTTGTTCCAAGAAAGTAAAATAAAAAATAAATAGCACATTAAATCATTGTATATTACCATTCTGCTTAATTTAGCTTTTCAACAAGTATTCTTTAAATATCTGGATTTGTGGAAGAACATATTAATAAGAGAAAGTATGTATAAATGTAGCTGAGTGACATAGTAAAAAAACAAAACACTGAAGCAACTTAACTCTAGAAATACAACGGGCCTGCCTTTTACGGGTATGTATAAAACAACTCCATACAAACAAATTTTTGAAAAAATCTGTTTCCATGATCTTAACTTATAATTTGGCCCTATGAATAAGAGGAACCTTAGTCCCTTTACAAGTCAAGAATTATTAAACCCCCCCCCTTTTCAAGCTTGGATGTAAGTTTGCTTACTTAGTTATTAAAATAAATTAATTTCAAAGCTATGTTCACGAGACTTTAATTTAACGTTTTTGTTAAAAATATTGCCATATTTAATTATCAAGCTATTACACACTCACAAAAGTTCTTTTTTAAAGTTATAGTCTCCTATAGCTATGCATCACTATAACATTAACATATTAGGCATAGAGGTGACTGTGAGTTTGAAAATATTTTATTTTAATAGCAAATGGTCTCAGTTTCAAGAATGAAAATCTCATTCCGAAATTTTCCACTGCCACTTGCAATGCTTTTGGTTAAATTCACATTTTGTAATTTGACATTAGTGCTGTTTCAAAAAGTTCCAACAACAAAAATATTTATTGCAGATCTTTTTGGCTTTTTAAAGGAGTAAGATTTTTCTACATATTTTAAATGGTCGTGCAAAATTTCTAACTACTTCAGAGTTAGAGAAAAATGTTTTCATTTAAAAACAGTGTAAGTTTAGTACTGCGCAAATCGGGGTAAATTTGTTTGAAAATTAATTGTAAATGTGTAGGATAAAAGAAAATTATTTAAAAACCGTGTAAACACGAAACCGTATAAATTGAGTACCGGGCATAAAGAAGAATAGTCATAAATTTGTTTTAAATGTAATTGTACATTGTAGGATCCAATAAATAAAATTTAAAATAAAAACCCTCTAAAATAAGTTTTCATTTAAAAACAGTGTAAATTGAATACCGTGCTAATCGAGGGATAAGTGTAAATTTGTTTAAAAATTAATTGCAAATATTAGGATTTAACAAAACTGAAAAAAAAATTCATTCCAAAACCCGTATAAACACGAAACCGTGTAAATTGAATACTGTGCATATGAAAGGATAGCTGTAAATTTGTTTGAAATGTAATGTTAAATTGTATAAGACCCAATAAATAAAATAATAAAAAACTCTAAAATAAGTTCTCATTTAAAAACAGTGTAAACTGAGTACCGTGCAAATCGAGGGATGGGAGTAAATTTGTCACAAAATTAATTGTAAACTGGAGGATAAGGAAAAAAAAAACTATTTAAAAAATCATTTTGAAACCATATAAAAGTGAAACCGTGTAAAACTGAGTACCGTGCATATTGAAGGATAGTTCTGTAAATTTCTTTGATATGTAATTGTAAATTGTAGAATCCAATAAATAAAATTTAAAAAACCTGTAAAATATGTTTTCATTTAAAAGCAGTGTAAATTGAGTACCGTGCAAATCGAGGGATATGTGTAAATTTGTTTGAAAATTACTTGTAAATGTGTAGGATTTAAACAAAAACATGTAAAACCGTGTAAACGCGAAACCGTGTAAATTGAGTAAAGTGAATATAGAAGATAGCTGTAAATTTGATTGAAATGTAATTGTAAATTGTAGGATCCCATAAATAATATTAAAAAAACTAAAGTTTTCTTTTGAAAACCGCGTAAATTGAGTACCGAGCAAATAGAGGGATAGCTGTAAATTTGTTTGAAAAGTAATTGTAAATGTGTATGATGTACACACACAATAAAATAAAATAAAAAAGTTTTCATTTAAAAACGTGTAAATTGAGTGCCGTGCAAATCGAGGGACAGGTATAAATTTTTGCTCGAAACGTAATTATAAATGCATGTGTACAGAAAAATTGCATCAGGCTAAAACTTACACAGAAGAACAGTACAATTCCATGAAAGTACTTGAAAGTTCAAGAACTGTGAAAACACGTTACAGTGCTTGAAAATTCAAGTGCTGTAAAAATACACAACAGTGCTTGAAAAATCAGGCGCTGTAATTTTATAGCATGATGTTGTAAATTTACATAAGTGCTCGAAAAATGAGGTGCTTTAATTTTACAACACAGTGTTGTAAATTCACATAGATGCTTGAAAAAAGAAGTGTTGTAATTTTACAACACAGTGTTGTGAATTTACATAGGTACTTGAAAATGATGTGCTGTAATTTTACAACACGGTGCTGTAAATTTACAGCACATGTGCTGTTGTGCCACCGTGCCATCGTGCCAACTATTTACAACACGGTGTTGTAAATTTACAACACAGTGCTTTAAAATTCAAAGTGCTTGAAATTTACAGCACAGGTGTTGGCGTTATGATTACCAGCACACTGTGCTGTAATTTAGCATGGTTTTTTCTTATAGTGTAAATGAACTGCTCGAAAAACTGCACAAGTGATTAATAGAATCCAGACCTTGGATTGATCTTTTAAATACAAAGGTCCGGCAAGGTCCACAACTACAATTTCAAAAATGGCCGCATTTCTAACTCTGTTGAAAGGTAAGTCGCTTTCTTCTACTTCAGTCGGTTTCGAAATAAATTTTTTACAAATGGTGCATTTATTAATAACATTCTTAATAGTTTTACGGCTCTTTAATACCCAAAAGTTTTCTCTTAAGACCGTCATCAAAAATGGTACACCACAATGACCGAATTCTATGTGTTTGGAAAATATGAGTTGCTGCACAACATGGTGATTAGAAGGCAAAAGGATTGGTAATCTGAAATTGAATTTATCATCTCTATTGAAAATTTTCGTTTTTATTCTTATAATATCTTCTGAATCTGTAAAGGTACGTAGGCATTTCAATCTTTTATCATTATTCTCAAATGATTCCTTTTGAACTAGTTTCACAATGACGGTTTCTGCTTTCTTTAGTTCGTCATTGGTTAACTGACCGAATATTCTGTCGTCACTACCCCCTTTCGAATTTTGACAAAAGCGCAAAATCCAACCAGTAACGCGTAATATTTTAGTGTATGAGGAATAGCGACTATAGAATTTGGGAATATCATTCTCTAAATTAGTAGAGGTTACTATCGATTTCTTCTTTTCCGCATTTACTATATCCATGTTAAGCGAAAATTTAGATTCAGGCCAGTTTTCTTTGGAATCTAAAAGCCATGTAGGTCCTAGCCACTATTGGGATCTAACAAGAGCTTTAGCACCGCAACCGCGTGACGGTAAATCCGCTGGATTCATGTGTCCCGGAACGAAATTCCACGAAGTATTGGATGTGACTTTCCGGATTTCCTTAACCCGATTTTCAACAAAGACTGCCCAAGGTCCTTCCCGTTTTACCAATACAATGCATCCATTGAATCGGACCAATAGTATGTATCAATATTTTCTAATTTCAAATCCCTCATAATGCTATTGGTTAGTCTAGCTCCAATACAACACGCCATAAGCTCAAGGCGTGGAATAGAAATGTCTTTAAGAGGGGCTACTCTAGAACGGGCCTGAATTAATTGACAAGTGACCTGATTCGGCAATTCATTTCTTAAGAAAACACAGGTACCGTAAGTATAGTTTTACTCGCATCGCAGAATGTGTGTAGCGATAATTTCCCCATATTTAATGGAATGTTAGACAATCTTCGAGGAATGTCAAGATTTTCTAAATCATTAATTTGGTTACTCCATTTTTTAAATTCCTTAACTATCTCATCAGGTAGTTTGGAGTCCCAAGATGCTTTGATTTTCCAAAAAAGGGGTTACTGTTGACTCAACATTTCGCACAGTTCGGCACAGGTATCCTGTTGGTCGAAATTGGATTTTGCTGAATGAACAGTCTTTGGTGGCTGAGAGTATATATCAGGGATATGACCATGAGAGGGGGGGGGTTCGGCACCCTCCGAAATTTAGAAGTTTTGTTGAATGGATGTCAATAAATCAAGAATTCTTGTGAGAAATTCTACTTTTTCACCTTTGGGCACACCCCGAAATTTTTTTCTCGCTACGTCCCTGATAGATACACTACCAGATCGGTAAAGAAAAAAAAAAAAAAGATGAAGAAGAAGAAGAAAGGAAAAAGAGCTTTGGTGGCCTAGAGTAGACACACGACCGAAAGGGTTAGTAAATTTTCATTTATTTTCGTATTTATGCAATTCATATAAAAATGTATGAGTTGAATAGCACTAGATAATGATAACTAATAACAAGTTTGTCCAAAGAATTTAAGGAAAATTCACATTTTTTTTTAGTTTAAGCGCAAGGAAAAGAAGAAAAAAAGATTTTTGTCCGAACAGATCTACCACTTTTTTACTCTGTAGTATTTTCAAGGGAGAGTTGAAATATTTGTGTGAACTTAAAAATTCTTGAGAAATGTGACTGTGGCAGGGTTGCCACTTGCGACTAAAAGGCGACTATTTTTTAACCCATCTTTATTACTATTTGCGACATTTAACGTGTTTTAAACCCAATTTTCGCCATTTTGTCAAAATTGCCGATGACGTTATCGTGGCGTCAATTGCTGCCGGCCCTGGATACTCTAACTATGGCCAGCGCCTGTATGCCAAACAAATGAAGCGCCTCTTTAGAATTTACTACCTCCCCACATACCTTTCTCCCCCCCCCCCCACTTTTGAACTGTATTTTCAATATTGTGTGATCGTAAAAAGTGTAATTATTAGTTAAATACTAACGACAAATAAATAGTCTAACCAAATAATGAAGTTAATAACCTACTCTATTCTTTCAACAAACATATATAATTCGCAACAGGGCTCGAAGTAAGTTTCTGCGACTGCTACAAATGCCGTGAGACAAGCCCAAATAGCCTCGAAGTGAAACAGCTCTAGCGGCAACTTAAGTTCGAGTATTTAAAACTTTGAGCGTTTCTTCCAATATCAGTTGTATTTTAAGGTTACATATGAAATTGCAGAATGGTTGCAAGAAAAGTGAAGGGCTTTTTTTCTGTTTGTTTGCTTTTCTCATTGCATTATTGATTTAATTTTGTGAAAGTTAGTGAAAAAACTGCAACTGCTATTTACCGTTATTACGAAAATACGAAAATTTAAGATTTTGCCGTCAAACCTGAATAGTTTTTTCTGCTAGCTTATTCACAGCATTTTTCGCTGCCAGCTTTAAAATCTTATTTCGAGCCCTGATTCGCAATATACTACTTTTATTAAAAGTATTAACAAATACGCTTAGTTTCCATATTAGAATCAGACTTATGTATATTACGGTAAAAGAGCCCGAAGTCTGGTAAATCCTAGGTTTTACCATGTGGCTTGGTAAAAGTCCGAAGTGCCCTTTAATGATTCCATTTCGGGCTTAATCGTGCGTAATCGATTACGGTTACGATTATTTTCTTTTTCAGGTGAAGACTACGATTAGATTACAGTAATTCCATATATCAATTTTATCGATTACTAGCTGAAGTACCCGTTCTTCGCACGGGAATGAATGGACTTTTTGATATTACGATTTGTGGTGATTACTATTCATTGTAATAAACAGATATAGCAAAGTGGATATCGCGTTATATTGTGTCCAATAATCATGCATACCGAATTGCAAGGCAATCGTTTGTACGGTGCAGAAGGCCATGCGGCGTAGCGCAATCTAGTGGCGAGTTTTAGCAAAACGGATACGGCGAAAATATTTTTCGCATTCAGATATCGATGTATACGATTTTCATGACTATCGGCTGGACAGTCCTGAAGTTCATGTGTTGACGCGACATCTAGTGGCAAGTTATAGGAAAATGGATAGCGCCAAACTCTTCCCCGTGTTCAAATATCTATGTACTATGTATACCTATTTTCATAGCGATTATTTGCACAGTCAAGAAGTGATACACTGCAGGGCCATCTAGTGGTTCAATAAAGTAATGATTTGCTACAGCGCCGTCAAGTGGCGAGTTATAGCAAAATGGATAACGCCAAAATATTCTCATTGTTCAAATAGCTATGTATACTGATTTTCATAGCGACCGTGTTCAACTATCTATGTATACCAATTTTCATAACAATCATTTGCACAGTCAAGAAGTGATACCCTGCAGGGCCATCTAGTAGTTAATTAAAGTAATGATTTGCTAGAGCGCCGTCAAGTGGCGAGTTATAGCAAAATGGATAACGCCAAAATATTCTCATTGTTCAAATAGCTATGTATACTGATTTTTATAGCGACCGTTTGAATGGTCAAGAATTTGGCCTGCTGCAGCGTCATCTAGTGGCGAGTTAAAATAATAATGCATTGCAGTGTCATCTAGTGGTGAGTAACATCAAAAGGAACGCAGTTAGAATATATTCTTCGTGCTCAAATGTGTAAGTATAAAAAATTTTATGCCGATCGGTCGAACGGTATAGAAGTTGATGCTTTGCAGCGCCATTTAGCGGCAAGTTACAGCAAAATGGATAGTGAAAAATATTCTCCGTGTTCTAATATTCGCGTGTACCAAATTTCATCGAAATCGGTTGGACGATATTCGCATAGCAAACGGCTAAACGGAATAGAATTCAACGTTGTGCTGCGGCACCAAGTGGCAAGTTACGGAAAACGGATAGCATAAAAACCTTCTCCATCATAAGACTTAGGTGAACCGAATTTCATCGTGCAACGGTGCTGGAGTTTTTCAACCTCATAAACACATACCAACATTCATTTTTATCTATAACCAGTGTTATTATATATACCAGTCTCAAATAAAATCCAGTTTCAAATCTAAGCCTCGCCAAAGTGCCAACATACGCCATTTTGCAAGAGTTTTTTCAGGGAATCATTCGAAGCATTGACTTAGCAGCAATCAATATGAGAAATGGTTCGACCGCCAAAGAGTAGCACGCATTTATTTGAAAATTGGAATCCCTTAATACAGCCGATTTTTTTTTTAATTATCAAGTATAATGTGTTTTATTCATCGTTACTCCGATGTACTAAATGAGAAGATTTCAATTTTCTGAAATTTGGCGGAATTTCCCCAACTTAAATCAATGTACTCAATTGGCGAGAATTCTGAAGTTAGATCGCTTGAAATCCCTTAATAACTGCATTATTTCTTCACGGATCATTAAAATTTAACGCTGTATTCTAATAAAACCTTTGCACTTGTTTTCAAAAATCTATTTCCTTAAGCTCTCAATAAATTGCGCCAAGCCGTAAACTGTGCAAACCGCTAGAACTCACTTACTCAAAATCCATATTTCAGCCATTTTATTTTTTCGCCAAACTAAAAAAATGTACACATTAGCCTCGGAAATCTTCAATTCTTATTGTTTTGCGTGTAAAGCATTACATTCCTGCTCTGATTTCCCATGCACACGATATTATAATTTAAAAAAAAATAACCTTACGAATATAAACTAACAAAAAAAAAAATCATTATTAATCTTTTATTTTTACTTTGAGAATTTAAAACATTTTATTCGGCAAAATCGCCACACATGGCAACCACGATCCTTATTTCACACTTTTTTCACTAGAGGGGTTACAATTACGGAAAGCTTTTTGCGTGAAGAGCATAAAAAATCTCTTAAATTCCGGGAACGGGTGGACTTTCAAAGTTTTAAAGTGGACTACGATTTATTCTATATTATTTTACATATCTGTGCTAAATTTCAGGCCGATAGGTCCATTTTTGTGGATTTGTATACGAACGACATTTTATTCGGCAAAATCGCCACACATGGCAACCACGATCCTTATTTCACCCTTTTTTCACTACAGGGGTTACAATTACGGAAAGATTTTTGCGTGAAGAGCATAAAAAATCTCTTAAATTCCGGGAACGGGTGGACTTTCAAAGTTTTAAAGTGGACTATGATTTATTCTATATTATTTTACATA
The DNA here is from genome assembly GCA_038373885.1 of Cheiracanthium punctorium. Lineage (NCBI taxonomy): Eukaryota > Metazoa > Arthropoda > Arachnida > Araneae > Cheiracanthiidae > Cheiracanthium > Cheiracanthium punctorium. The sequence goes on along the minus strand of JAWZYV010007947.1, from coordinate 751,736 downwards.
TCTGTGCTAAATTTCAGGCCGATAGGTCCATTTTTGTGGATTTGTATACGAATCAAATCCACAAACAAACAGAATTTCATTTTTATTTATAAGATGACTAATTAGGGTAATCCCAAATATTAATTTTGCCATTTACAACTAGATTACAATAATCACACCAATAAAAACTTTCGATCACGATCACGCATAATCAGATAACGATTACCATTGAAAAATATTTTTTTGTGAACATTCACAGCTTTTTAATAGTGCAACTTTTACGCAACTAACTACGCGAGAGAACTAATTTTTAGAGAGCAAATAGATTATCTGTCAGACATCAAGAAAACAGCAATAGATCATCTGTCAGAGATCAGGTAATTAACAAGAAAACACCAAATAGGAGAAAATACAAGTGTTGATTTAAAATTCCTAAAAATCTTGACTTTTCGTCCAAATAAAACTAATTGTACTGTAAAATATATTTTAAATATCGAATAAAAGGGTCGGTTTTACTGTAAAGCGAGCGTAGGAGACCTGCTCCTAGGAGGTCAGCTTTTTTATAAGTGTTTTGAAGGTGTTTTTTTTTTTTTTTTTTTTTTTAATGCGTCCCAATTTCTATTTAAACATGACCTTGTCCATTTTAGTTTGACACTAGCGGCAAAGGGAAGGGGAGGGATTGTTTAACTCATCTTTGAGTACACGTTTAACTTGTTTAAGCAATGTCCTGCAATATTACAACGTCTGAGATTTTCTCCTTTCTGTCTTCAGCGTTGCTTCCCTTCCCACAAATCTCGGAATGCCTTGCTGGGTCCAGAGAGGCCTGATGAGAGGAAATAACGCTGTCCACAGGCCAAAAGCAGGAACTCCGATAAATTTAACGAAGACTCCACACGCAGTAAGTTTTTTCTGTTATCTTCGTTTGACGTAAAAACTGAAACTAAATGAATGTAATCCTGTAATCCTCTCAAGTGATTACGATTACGGGATGTTTAGATTACGACTATACTACGATTATTAAGAAAATTAAATTTCTTGATTACGATTACACGCTATTTAAGTTTTAAGGGTAGGATTATATTACATTATTTGTAAAACAAAATTTCTAGATTATGACTAGATTTCGATTACACAAAAAAGTGTAATGGATTACAATTACACGAAGTCTGAATGGAACTGTCTTACAATTATTTTTCGAAAAGTTACAGGATAAAAAGTAAAAAAATGCAATATTGTTTGTGCGTTATGCACGAGGGCCATCTGCCTAGGTGTAAGGTGCCTTGTGCGGAGGACTTAAGGGGTTCTAACGCGCCTTCACTTTACATCTGAAGAAAACTGCCGAAAACTCCTGATCGTTAGATCGACAGGCCCGAACTCGGGACCTTCACGCATCAGCCTCTACCATGTTTAGCCTCACCATGGCATAGTGGTTATGTCATTGGAAATGGTAGACGGGTGAAGTGTGAAGGTCCACGGTTCGGATCCCATCGCAAATCCGTCGACCCAACCGTTCGGAGTTTTCCGTGGTTTTCTCCGAAACTTAGCGTAAATACGGGTTAGGACCCCTTAAAAGACCCCTACAGAGGTCACCCCCCCCCCTATAAGCCTCGATCCCTCGTGCAGATAATTGGCCTTAATCCCACAACACAACACTACCTTGTTTAGTGCCTTATTAACTTGTCCATGGTGAAGCCAATTATGAGTGGATTTTCCATTCGCAGATACATTGTATTGAGTGCATCTCAAAATGTTAAAACACACTAGTTTTTTAATTGATTATAAAAACTGTAAAAATAATGAAAATGAGGTATGATTTAATAATACAATGAGTGAACTGTCTAACAATTTTTTTTCGAAAAGTTACAAGACATAAATAAAAATGCAATATATGCAATATTTATGCCATTTTACAAATAAGATCCCATCTGAAAAATTAAATTAATGCACAATTTTCTCGTTAACTACTGAAGATATTTCAATAATTTTTAAAACAAATTTTACCAATAGTTAAAATAATATAAATTGATATCTCAGGGGAAAAAGTGGAATTAAAAAACGAAAAATGCAATATGTTTTTCTTTAATAATACTACTTTAATATTCCTTCTGATAAAAATATTGACTGTTATTTGTTTTTGCATTTTGAATTACAAAGTAGATCAGCTGATTTGTACGAACACATCTTCGTAGTACACGTCTTTGAACAACTGCATTCGAGTCCTTGTTCTCCTTACTAAAAAAAGTTTTTTTACTACTACACATACACTTATTTCTTCTCACTCTACTTAGATGTTTTTTTTTTTGTTTTTTGTTTTTAAAAAAAGATAAAATGGTTTCTTCTGAACTGTGTGCAGTATATTTGTGAATGGAAAACTCTATCATAAGTAATCCTTCATTTCGGGCTTTTACCGTAAGGCGTTGGTAACTCCTAGGTTTTACCGCAAGGCTTGGTAAAAGCCCGAAATGGAATCAAATTAAAGCTCACTATAGGACTTTTACCAACGGGCTTTGGTAAAAGCTAAGATTTGCCAGACTTCGGGCTTTTACTGTAACATATACATATTCTTTTAATTCTTCATTGTTCTCAAGATATCTGTGCACTTTTATTACCACTTTAGTGCTATTAATTTCTGACATGGATTTTTGTCTACCCGACGAAGCGGCGAGGTTAGTGAAATGTTAAAAGTTGACAAAATTGTTCATTTCTGGCAATTTATCGCCAAGTTGGTGCCAAAAAATAAGTACCCTTGCTTGGAGATATCTTCTATATTTGGCGAGAAATTGCCAACCCTGCTATTTATTATAAAGGGGAAGTATAGTTAGAATATGTTTGACAAAAATTCTAAAACAGTTTTAATAAGCGCTTTTAATATAGATTTTAATTCTAAAGATGTATTCTATGGAACAAGGAAGACAAATCGGTACACTCATGGATTATGTTCTAGTTTCTAACGCAATGGCACAAGGAAGACAAATAGGGCTTACACGAAGATTATGATACATTTTCCAACGTAATGAAGCAAAAAAGACAAACAGGACCGATGCATGGATTATGATACTCTTAATATATAACACTTTTGTGCGTATTTGAAATACAGAAGTGTTTCAGATTTTCTTTTCCCTTTTTTCAATTTTTGAAACCTTTCACAACCAAACCAGTTACTCAACTTCGATCCTATTAACCCTCCTCTTATTCTATGATATTAACTCTTTCAAACCTGATTAAATAATTTGTATTTGAATTAAATAATTTTTCTTTTGATGATAGGTATTAAATTTGTAATTAAAAAAATTAAAATAAATATCCCAATAATATGCCAGTTTCAGATTACTTCTCAATTCATTCCTGGTGGACAGACATTATATGAATATGAATTTTTCATTCGTTCATTCATGTTCTTGGTGGACAGACACTACATGAAAAACGAGTTTTTATTGGTAGAGTCCATCACCGGTCACGTGGTTGAAACTGCTCTATTAAATTTTCGGGGAAAATGTGTTTTCCTTTAAGTGTACAAATCAGTACATCCACCATGTAAGATACTAGAGGTGATTTTTGTGTCGCCAATTGTGGACGCGATTCACCCCATAATTCGCCGACGCTGAATTCGCCACATTTTTCCCTGATCAGAAAATTCCCCATAAAGGCAAAAAAATATTCTTGTCCCACATTAAAGGGGATACCCCAGAAATAAAGTACCTTTTTCATCCTCCTCTCTTTCGGGCATACAGGGTAGAATTCTATGCGATTAAGGGTATTCCTTTCAAAAAAAAAATTCATGTTGACCCACAAATCTGAAATAAGGCTATTCTTGAAAAAGTTGATCATGCCATCATAGCACTTAAACAGCGTTAAAAGCAAACAAATGTCCGAGATTCTAAAGAAAACTCATAATGTATCTTCACAAGCTATATTATGTACAGCTGCGGGGGGAAAAAAAAATAACGCCCACTTGCTCTTTATTTCGTCGTCGTTCGTCATACAACAAAGTTATACTATAAAGTAATTAAAAAACTTTGTAAAAAACACACATAAGAAGTAAAATGAAAAAGGATACGCGTTTCGTTCAAAAATTGTTTTGAACTTCATCAGTCCAAGCCCTTCGACGTAAAGAACACAGGGAACTGAAAAGAGAAAAAAAAACAAGCCACAGGGAACTGAAAAGAGAAAAAAAAAACAAAGTTATACTATATACCATTCGTTTGCAAATAACGTATACTTTAATATACTGTTAATTTAATTTGCGTAAGGAGCCGTCTTCATATTTAATTCTGCATCAACTTCGTTTTTCTCAATGGCAACAGTGTATTTTGAATTTATTAAACGAAAGAAAACCTTCAAATTACCCTAAATATTATTTTTCACCCATTTTCTACGGTAATTTCCGGAGATATTGCGAATCATTTTTTGCGCGATTTTAAGGGACTTATGCAAATTGAAAAACGCTATTTGTAGGTACCGAAATTTTCGCCTTTCATCAATTTCGCTCGCGGGAGTTAAAAGAAATAACTATTGTTTCCATGTTCCAAGCTTTTTGTACTGAGAATATCAGGGGTAGAAATTAGAATATTTAGTCAGTGGTCCAAATGATCCGTGACTAAATATTCTAATTTTTACCCCTGATATTCTCAGTACAAAAAACCCGTGAGTCCATAACTTCCTTGGTTCGTACACATGATTTAAAGGAAAAATTCAAAACGAATGCTCACGATTTTGAAAATCTTTCTAATTTTGAAATTGTTATTGAGTATTTGAAGGTTCTCTTGGATAGGTGAAATGTTGCCAGAAGTGAGAGACTGTTCTATGCTCTTCTGACTACAAGCATTAATGTTACTCAGCTACGGTTGAACTTGAAGAATAGTTTGATGATTGAAAATTTACTTGTTTGAATTTCATGTAAAAAACGCAATTACTTTTTTGCCGACAGAATATTATCCCTGTGTTTGTTATTTCCCTTTCTTCATTTAATATTATCTCCTGCAATGTGCAGTATTCTTATAAGACTTTTTGGGGGCATTTTAATTCATAGTCAGATGAGAATTTTGACAGAGAAACGTGATTTTGAATGTTTGATAAAGTATGGGGAAGTCTAAAGACGAGATGTTTCCAATATTAAAAAAAGGTCAAATTCATGCCTAGAATGTTGAGGATGTCAGTTTTTCAGAAATAGGACGTTTTATTGAAAAACATATCTACAACATCTATTTCTATACATGGAAAACATTTTATTTGGGGGCCGCTTTATAGAATCACCATCAAACTAGAAAAATCTCCAATTTCTTTGCTTCAAAGTTTGTTACTGTTTTTTTTTTTTTTTTTTTTTTTTTTTTTTTCCCCACAAAAGAAATCTAATTTACATTTATTTTATGCAATTTTCAAAAAATTGTCCCTTAATAAATTTATATATGGTCCCTTAACTCATGTGAAAATAACGCATTATATTTAATATAATTTAAACTACTGAACGTAAAAATTTGAAATTTTGCACAGCCATGTAATATTACTTTCTGCATCTATTTCCATCAAATTTGGCTATGTCGCTATTCATAATTTTTTTAATATTAATTTCATAATTCATATTAATATTTTATTAAAAATTATAATAATAGTAAATTATGTTTGGGTCGTTTAGTTCTAATTGTAAGAATAAAAATCAGCTTCGCCTTATCAATATTATATGAGATATGAATTAAAGTATGAAAAAATATTCTAATATAGGGGGAGGGGAATTTGAAAGCTCATAACACACTCATTTTCAGTTCGAATTTATTGAAATTTGGTAGCCGGGGTAAAAATGAGCTAAATTTTGAAATATGAAGTGAAATCTAGGGGTTGCTATTGGAGAAAAAGAAGTTGGTGCGAATTTTAATGTGTAGATGGCCTCTTATGCGTTTTTTATGTATAGAAAATTAAAGTGTACGTCAATCGTGAACGATTAGTATCTGTAACTTTGCTGTACGACGAACGACGGTCGAAAAAAGTACAAGTGGGCGTTTTTTTTCCGCAGCTGTACAAATGGTTATGTACAAATTTATAAATGGTAAATTGTATGACTTATGTAACTTTCAGAAAGAAATTTTTAAGTACGGAGTTGCGATGATAAAATGGCAAAATATCGTATTAAAACAATTCTTATAGTTTCATCATATTCATAAATTTGCCTTTCAAAAGAATGTAGAGTACAGCTAGTAAAAAGGTATTCTGATTGAGTACCTATATAATTTTTTTATATATATATTAAGAGCAGAACTTGCAAGATTTTTTTCTAGAATCTGACCAACAATCCAACATCAACCACTGCCGCGCCGACCATGGCCAACGCCTGTGTGCAAAACAAATGAAACGCCTCTCACGGTTTATTATCTGCCGCGCCCCCTCTGAAAAAAAAAATGCTGTCAGCTTTAAAAAGTGGCGACTTTTCAGGTGAAGTAGGTGAAGTGCCTCTTCACCAAGTATTGTAAGTAACAAAAAATTGTGTAACGTAAGCAAGCCATAATCCTTTTTCAAATTTTTTCTGTAAGAATACACTGTGCTAAATCATGCTCTTACTATCAGTGAAGCCAAACTCTCTTCCCTCCCCTCCCCTTGCCGCGCGGCCAAAGAAGTTTCAAAGACTTGTATCACGATTGGTCCATTGTTAGAGTCACGTGGTACGCGGGTTCTGACGGGGTGCGTTGTGAAGTGCTAATGAAAAATTATCTCTTCTACTGCACTTATCGGTGGGGTTGCCATGGTAACCTCAGACGCTGCATTTAGTTTTACAACTTTACTTTCTATCAGGTGAAGAGATCCCTGAGAAAACGGTCTGTCTCTTCAAGTGAGAGAAAACCCAGCGTAGTGCGTCTCCAAGAACAAATTGGCGTAGTAAAATGAAACCACGTGATTTGTTTGAGATTTTGACACATGAGATTTTTACTGCTGTCTTTTGAAAATTCTTCTTGTGTTAATTTTAATGATAATAATAGTTAGTTTCTTTTCTGTTTATTCACCTTCCTTATGTTTCCTGTAAATGATATAGTCTGTAATGTATTACAAACACCGTTTAATGGGTGGAATGATGACGATAAAAGAGATGTTCTTTCTCGTGGTCGACCCAGAGCCTGATTAGCGAGAAGCTTCCCATCATAATTTGAAGGGGGCCCAAAAATGACTGTAAAACGGATAAAAATTCAAAATTTTGTTTTTAAATTATCTTCTAAGTTATTGTAAAGATTTTTAATGAAGAGAAGTGGAAAGCTATTTTTAAGGTATTTTAGAAGTCTTGATACTCCATGTAGCAACATTTCTAAATTAATTCAGTTTGCGATTCTATACTTGGGACATTTGTTCCAGTTGAGACAAAATTTTCTATTATCAGGAACATTTGGTCGGTAGAAAGGGGTAAACTTTCAATATGTAATGTTAAAAATCGTCTAAAGGTCAAAATTAATTCTGAACTTCCATGTTGTGATTTTTATGATGTCATCAAAACGAACAAAGAATTCCCGAAAAAAGCCCCATGTCGCATGAAAAATATATGACTAAATAAATAAAGTTTAATGTTTCAGTAGTAAGGAAATGTTTTTATTTTACTTTTTACAGTAATTTTAAAAATACTATAAAATCTCATTACAATTAAGTAAACTATTGCGAAGATAATGAATAACATATTTTTATCTAAGGTAAATTTCAAATTAATGAAAAAAATATATTTTTCAAATAAAATCATTAGAACTAATTAAATCAATTAAATATCATTTTAACAAAGAAAATCATTAAAAACTTTACTTAATCCAAACAAAAAGGTGAAGGGGGGCCCGAAATGAGACTGAGCTTCCACTCACTTCAAAGGTTAATCGGGCCCTGGGTCGACCAATGGAGGCATTAGGAATTAATGCATCGCTGAAAGATTAAAAATTTCTTTCCGCAGAAAGGCCTATGCCACCGCCTAATTAATATGCTTAATGGCCATGGGCGCCGGCAGCATAGGGCAAGGGGGCGATGCCCCCTGGATTTTTGTATGCAGTGTTTTGCCTTGCTTTTTTGCTCTTTTCAACATGGTAACTATACGTTAAAGTAGTCTTTGCCCCCCCTTGAGTAGCCTTGCCCCCCCTGGGAAATATTCTGCCGGCGCCCATGTTAATGGCTGCATCAGGTGTTTTTCATAATGTTTTCGTATAAGCTCTTCACCTATTTTTTTGATCACGAGCCGCCACTGGCTTTAAAATCATATTTCGATCCCCGATTCGCAGTATACTGTTTTTATAATAACATATGCACTTACGTTTCCGTAATAGAATCACACTTACACACATCTTTTAATTCTCCTTTGTGAATAAGATATCCGTTCACTTGCATTAATTTTTGAACCCTTTCACAACCCCGTCTGTTATGCAACTTCCACCATATTAATCTGAAGGCTGAAAATATTTTTTCTATTGATGTTGAATGAGCTGCCCAACCAGTGAGCCAATTCTAAAAGTTATAAAAATCTTTAATATTCTCAATTGTAGAAATACTCTACCAATGGATAAGAGCTAATTCTCTATTACGTCATCCATAAACATTGATGATAGATATATTTGTTTATCTTTACTGAAAGTTTAGAAAAAGAAAAAAATTAGAAAATTCGATATAATGGCCTTATCTTATTACACCATCCATGGATAATCACTTGAATTCGGCTGTATCGTTATCGGAAACGGCGACGAAAACCGCTGCTCTTACATTTCATAGGTAATATTTAACCGCTACGGCATAGAAGTATGAAGAATAGGTATGGACAGGATACTGAAAACAGTCTTATTTCGTCTCGCAAAACAAAGTTTTTTCTCGTCTCGCAAAATCCCTATAATCCCTACATATATTTCAAACCACAGTAAATTATTCAAAACGATGGAAACGCGGGTCTTGTCTCGCATAGAAGCTGTAAATTCTGTCGTCTCGTCTTGCATCCATCCCTATCGAGGAAACATTGGATTAACTCAAATCACAGTAAATTATTCAAACATTCCCAGTTTTATCTTCCATAATCAAAAATTCCGTTTTAATTAAAGATGCTTACAATTTTGCCTACACGCTTAATTCAAACGAGCGAAATTCGATCAGTCGGAGCGAATTTTCGCTTCTTTCCGTACTTGAAAGTGCACTTCTTCTTAGGAGCATTTTTCGATCACTGAGCGAAGCGAAATATTTGAGCGAACGTTATCAGTATTTTGGTAAACAGGAAGCGGGACGTGGATTTCTCGGAAAAGAGTACTTAAGGAGCATTTTTGCGTTAATACTGTGGGTTTCGATGTGAAAAGGTCGAAACCGACAATTTTTCCTTTCACTCCATCGTTATTTTCGCTCCTTTTAGTTAAGCGTGTATAGACATAGTTTTCCTAACCTTAGGGGTGCCTTTGAGTATCTGGCGCCTGTGTGCGCCGCACATATGGCACACATGGGCATCGCGGCCCTGACATCAGCTAATAAATTTCAGCTACAAAACAATTCAACTACCAGGTTAACACACGGTGAAATTGGTTATAAAATTGGCTTCCTAAAATCTTTTTTTTCCACCTGTTCCATGTAGGAGATTGTCTCTGAGAAGGTTTCCCCGCCATTTCTCCAATTACTCCCATCTGCGGCAAGCACCTCACTTGATAAATAAGAGAGGATAATCCCCAAAAAATCCTAAAAGGGAAATTTAGAAATGTCGCCAAATTGAAGGGGACGACGTGGACGCAGGCCCTAAAAACGTTAATCTAAATGTTGAAAACATTTCTTCTATTAAAGATTAACGAGCTTCTAAAAGTTGTCAGCTTATTCAAAACGTTATAAAAATTTTTAATATTTTCATTTATAGAACTTTTTTTTTTTTTTTTTTTTTTTTTTTTTTTTCCCAAAATACTCTGCCAATATGCAGAATTAGTTCTTTATTAAGTCATCCATAACATAAACACTGATGGTGGGTATATTTGTTTATTTTTAATTCTGAAGTTCATTGAAAGAAAAAACTTAGAAAATTCTATGTAAAGCCCTTTCTTATTACGATCATCCATTGGTAGTCACGCGAACTCGGTTGTATCGTTAACGGAAACAGCAACGACAACCACCGCTCTTTTATTTCAAAGGTAATGTAAATCACTACGGCCAAGTATGGCGGCAAGATCACCTCCGCTCACACAACACTCGGCAATTGAAGGCCGGTCGAACGGGGTACCTTTTGGCCGAGCCGGATTGCGACTCATTCTACCACCCATAAGACCCTGGGTTCAAACCCAGCTCTCACCGGTTCCGTGCTCATAGCGTACACCCCATCAAGGGTGCTCGTAGCGTACATATGATGCTCGTAGCGTACATCTTCCCCGTCTCCTGTTTTCACCACAGTAATAATTGGAAAAAAGAAATAAAAAGGCAAATCCGGCTAAATATAGATCTACTTTAGAAGCGAACATTTTAGTCCACAAAATCGTAGATTTCATTACTTCTATTTATTTTCAACAAATAAGGTGAAGTTTAAATCAAGTCAAGCAAAAAGTCATTAATTTTGGTTTTACTTAAGGATCTGTTTTACGGCCAATTCACAATTATAATGAAGTGTTTAAAATAAAAAATTGTATCTAGCGATGTATATTTCAGAATTTCTTTTAGCATATTCGAATACTGGATAGAGCTTCAAATATTAAAAGCAGTGCTGGCTATAAAACATTAAAGTAAAACAAAAGGTATCTCAGAACACCTCCCCCCGCCCGAAAAAAAGAAAAAGAAAGGTGTTCTTGCAATATGAATGAGGAGAGGGAAAGGCTTAGGAAAAAACATTGGTTAGCTCAAAATTCATTATACATATATATATATATATATATATATATATATATATATATATTTTCCACATAACCCATAAGACAATTGCGCATTATTAGATTCATGTAAGTATCAGATGGTACATTACAAAAAATTTAAATACTTGTTAATATCTGTGCAGTGACGGACTCTTTCAAGTTGCCAAGGAAGGGATGATATGATATAATATTAATTATTAATGAAAATAATGAATATATTAATCATTTTATAATAACTTGTTTAACAAATGCAATTAACGGAGTAACAACTAAATAATTAATAAAGTAATAATTAACAGTATCATAATAGGCGCACCCACGGAGGGGCCTATGGGGTTAAAGCGACCGAAGATTTAGATCTGAAAAGCTTCGAACATTGTTACAAAAGATTTAAAATATTTTATGTTTTAAAAATTGTCTTTAAATGTTTTAAAAATTGTCTTAAAATACTTTTAAAAAGGACGTTGGTTTTTAAATATTTGCAGGTAGTGTGTTAGATGTACTACAGTAATTTTGTACAATAGTGTTTAATACAGTAATTTTTTGGTTAAATTATTGTATGAGACGGGCTCGTGCTCTGTAATTCGCGATTGTGAATTTCCTATGCAGAATTATTTTTCACTTTCGTTTTCAAAATCCTGGGAGGGGTAATTACCCCCATTACCCCCCCCCCCGTAAAACCACCAATGCCTGTACACTTCTACATTTTCTTCTTTCTTATAGCTTGACTTTCTGTCGGGAACGCAGTAAGACGAAGGCATTTATAAAGATTGAAAAATTAATTATTTTAAAATTATGCTTTTTTATCATTTTAAGAGGTTTCTAGTATAATACATTATGTACACAGATTGCTTACACACCTTTAAACAAGAGAACGATCAGTATGTCCAAAATCCTCATTGCTTTCAATAGGATAACCAGCAACTCAATTTTCTTGCTAAAGAAAGTGGTGTTTTTTTCCCCCATATATTATTGTTTTCTAAACTACGATTTTGTGGGCTAAAATGGCCGCTACTAAAGTAGGTCTACATTTAGTCGGATTTGCTATGGTGAAAACGAAAACAGGTGGGGGGGGAGATGTACGCTACGAGCACCATATGTACGCTACAAGCACCCTTAATGGAGTGTACGCTATGAGCACGTACGCTACGAGCACGACACCCTCTCACCACACGCTCTCCCCTTCATTGGCGACCCGGACAACGAACACGCATTCTCCTTCTCGCCTACAGCGACAGATAGCGCCAGCACCGATCTCTTTCATCTCTCGCTCGGCTCTTTCAAAGTCCGCAACGAGCGGCAGCGACCTCACAAAAGTCCACAACGAGTGGCAACATTTCCTAACGCTTGGAACATCGTTCGTCATCCTCCGACTGACTCTTTAGGGGGAGTAGTGTGGCGGCACGATCACCTCCGCGCACACAACACTCGGCAATTGAAGGCCGGTCGAACGGGGTACTTTTTGGCCGACCGGATTGCGCCTCATTCTACCACCCACAAGGCCCTGGGTTCAAACCCAGCTCTCGCCGCACGCTCTCCCCGCAGTAAGTCTGAAAAAACATTGGGTTAATTCAGATTAAAGTAAATTATTGAAATATTCCCAATTTTAACTGCCATCTTTGTGATTATGGCAACGCTACACTAGGGCAATCTGCCAGGGGGGGTACCTAGGTAGGAGGACTTTCTACGGGGTTCTAACGCGTATTCACGTCACATCTGGAGAAAACCTACCAAAACTCCAGACCGTTAGATCGACAGCCGCGCGATGGGACCCGAACCCGGGACCTTCACACTTCGGCCATCTGCCATTTTCAGTGGCATAACCAATGGACCATGGTGAGGCTAACTTCCATCTTTAAAGATATTCTATTTTAATGAAAGGTGCAGGCAGTTTTACCATATAGACTCCAGATTGCGTTACAGTTTTCCTAACGGAAGGGGAGGCGCAGTCTCCCTTGAGTATCTGGCACCCATGTGCGCCTCACACATCGCACACATGGGCGGCACGGCCCTGCTTGGCGTCTATTTTTCAAGTAAATACGGTTTAGTGGTCGACCTCAGGCACAAGGTATGGACTGACAGCCTTACCATTGTTAAAATTCGAAATGTTCCCAACCAAGCGAAAGCTTTTGCTACCCCAGTTTCCGTAGACAACCCCAATCAACCCCCCTCCTTGCGTACGTCGCTGCACGCTCTTAAACACGGGCGTAACTTACTTAACCCATTTATGCCTAGTGTCCCTTTTTTGGGACGGCATTTTCGCTATTAGTCGAAAATGTTATTTATTTTTCCTAGGCTTTATTCATGAGTATTGAGCCTCAACTCTACAAAATATTTTAACATGACCAAGTATAGGATGTTGATATTTCGATTTTTATGCATAATGATTTTAAAAGAAATCATCCCCTGTTCAAGAAGTTGACATCAGAAATTTATCTATTATTTCTGTTATCAGTAAAAATCGAAGAAAGTCGCGAAAATATCCAGGCACAAATGGGTTAAGGCAAGAGGAGCAACCCCCCCCCCCCAAAAAAAAAAGAAAAGTTCAAGAAAATTCAGATATCTCCTATATGAAAACATTTTCTTCAATAGAACACATTTTGCCCTCCTCCCTCAATGTTATATGTTAATTTACGACAATGCTTAAGGTTCGAATAACTTTCGTTGCATCATATAAAAATCAGCGGCTTACAAAAATTAATTTATCTGGAAACGAACATGATTTTATTAAGCGGCGAATACTGTATTCATTTTGTCTGTACATCGAAAATAGTCTAAGAGCCAGCGACCGCCAGACCTTCGTCATAGTATAAAAGCTGAAACTTTCTCTGCGCAGTACTAGAAATCACTTTATCCCTTGCCAGACACTTTTCCATCGTGGCAAACCCCCGCCAGACAATCTCAAAGTCTATGGAAAAACGTAGTTCTATTACGAGCGCGCTGCAGAGTTCGCGTAAGAAAGTTCAGAAGTAGCAGTATAAAATGTGCCTGGCACTTTGTGACAGCTTGACGTACTTCGTCGCGGGAGTTTACGAACACAACGGTTTTCCATGACTTTGAGATTGTCTGGCGGGGGTTTGCCACGATGGAAAAGTGTCTGGCAAGGGATAAAGTGATTTCTAGTACTGCGAAGAAGAACATATAAAAAAAATGAAGCTTTATGAAATGACGAAAATTTCTGCAATTTTATACACCTTTGCCACCTGTTACCTGCCAAAGCCACGATCATCCAAACTTTAGAGTGGCCGATTGTTCCTACCTCTGTTGGGGGGGTATGCGCAGAGAAAGTTTCAGCTTTTATACTATAACGAAGGTCTGGCGGTCGCTGGCTCTTGCTCTAAAAGTAATGTTGAACGATTTGGTGAAATGCTAATTCAAACTCTTCTCATTTTATGCACGCCTCACCATGGCATAGTGGTTATGTCACTGGAAATGGTAGACGGGCGAAGTGTGAAGGTCCCGAGTTCGAATCCCATCGCGCGTCCGTCGACCTAACCGTTCGGAGTTTTCCGTGGTTTTCTCCAAAACTTAGCGTAAATACGGGTTAGGACCCCTTAGAAAGACCCCACGGAGGGCACCCCACCCATCGGCCTAGAGCTCACGCGTAGCTAATCGGCCGTAATCCCACAAACATTTTATGCACATTATCGAAATGTGAAGTGGTACTTTCCTTTTTCTAGTTTTTACGTTTTCAGAATTTGATGTGACATTGAAATAACATAAGTTTAGGAGAAACATTTTTTAAATAATTGTAAGCAACTTTTCGTAAAATAGGATGAATTACATATTGGCGTATTCTGGCAGGTAACATTGGGATTTGCGGGGGGGGGGGGGGGGGGGCAAAATGTTTTCTATTGTAGAAAATATTTTCAAAAAGGTGATATCTGCATTTTTTTTTTTGGCCGGGGCCCCCTCTTGCCCCCTCGTGTACTTAGTAAGTTACGCCTATGACATTACTCCTCCCACCCCACAAATTTGCATTGAATACACCAGAGTGTGTAGAATAACTAAGTTACAGAGCAATTAAAAAGGTTAATGGAAATCTTTAGAAGTCTCGTAATGAGTGTATGGGGGGGCGGGGTGCAGAAATGTTAATGGTAACCACGGCAAGGCCCTGATTTCAAGAGAGACAAAAAAAAAAAAAAAAAAAAAAAAAAACGAAGAAATTCAAGGTATTCAAACGGGATGGGGGTGGGGGGGGGGGGAGAACACATCCATTCCATACTTTTAATGTCTTCCTGGAGAATATTTTCCAGGAATGCTACCGGGCGGCCACTTTTGAAATCTTTTTCATCCAGTCGCGAGCGGATCATGGAAGCCTTGACTCATTTGACTTGAGTATTTTTATTTCCCAGACGAGAAGCCCATCAATCATGGCTTATGACATGAATATAACTATTATTACGCCTGGCGGCATTTGTGTCTGACGCCGCGAAAAGCCACATACAAATAAGCATATTCAGCAATCCATCTCCCCACCCCCTTATTTTTTGTGTGTATGTGTGCAAATTCTGAGGATTGTGGAATATAAGAATTTAGGAATTTAGTCCGTAATGAAGGGGCGTGTAGACGATTTGCGCTTAGATTCTTCGAATAGTGATACCGGTATGGCCTCATTCTCAGTGATCCAAATTAGAGGTTCCATACAAGGACGTATTTAGGGGGTGGGGTCCAGGATGTCCGGACCCCCCCCCCCCCCGAAATTTTCATTTTTGGTACTAAAATGATAATGATATAGTCTTTCTGTGAAAAATCCAGCCTTTTTTACCGTTTCGGAACCCCCCCCCCCAAATCGTTTTTCTGTATACGTGCCTGGTTCCATAGGATGGTAATTTACAGCGAGGAAAGATGAGTTTGGAATTATGTTTATTTAACCAGGAAATCCAAATTGAAGGTGTAATTCTCTCCCCCCCCCCCCGCTTTCCTTTGTCCGTTATTTATTGTAGGTAGATTTAATAGCAGTCAAAGCAACTCTACCCGTCCGATAAGGAAAATTGAGGGCAACGAAAACGAGGAGGTAGCAATTAGTATACGTTCCTTCTTCGCATAACAAACTTTTTCTTGGAATGGGGCAATACAGCCAGGTAATGTCTTTCTGAGAATATAGTGAAATGAACGGAAGGGTATACGTTAGAAAAGTGATAGCCGACTGTTAGTCTGCGACCTCATTTATCCCAGATCCCGCAAAGATTTACGAAAAAATTAAACATTTGTAATGGCGTGGCATGGCATTTATTCTAGAACGAAAAGAATGAATAGTTACTCTTATCGAGTGAAACCCAACCCTTAAGGTCTAATGAGTAAATGTCAGGGCATATTTTAAGAGATTTTCATGAGGTAGCACTAAGGGCATGAGCTAAACCTATTACACACATACGTACACTACATACAAAGGTGGGTCGAAAAAAACGAAATTCTTTTTTTTTTCAACTCCTAATACAGCGGAGAAATTGCGAATTTGGGTGACTAAAAAGATGCCAGGAAGAACTAAAATTGGTTTATATCTTCCGATCGCGCATTTGCTCTAAATTTGCGAAATTTGGAAAAATTCACTTTTTTACGGTAATTTTTGGCATTTTTAAAATAGCCAATTTCTGAATGCAGTAGCTCAAATTCTTATGTATTCGAAACACAAAAAATAATGCCCAACGATTATTTAAATCCATCAACATTTTTCGTTGTCGCATTCCCTACAAATTTAATGCGATTTTGATAAAAATATACATACAAGGTAAATTGCAGTTTAAAGGGGAAAAAAAAGATATTATAGTTTACATGCTTTTTTTTTTATTGAACACAAATACAATTATTTTAGAACATTGATAATATTTGTAAACAGATTTTTTTTTCCCTTTTTTTTATTTTATGAAACTAAGTTGTGATGAGATGAATCGTAAATCCAAGAAAATCTTGTTGAACATAATTGAACATCTCCATTTTCACTCACGCTTATAGCTTAAGGTCTGATAATGCTTTGAAATCTGATTTTTAGGTGAAGTTATACATGGCTCATTTTGATAGCATGATCATTCTCATAAAACCATATCTAGACTCAACTCCACAAGATTTTCTAGGGGATCCGGTCAATAGTTTTACGTATCTTTCAACATCTTGTGTATGAACTCAGAATGTCGTGAATGTTATCTCCCACATACTTTGAGTCACATTGGATTTGTAAACATAAAAATTGAAATTATCTATTAGAAACACACATAAATTAAAAATAGGAAAGAAGTACTTTTCGGATTAATTAAAAACTCACCGTTCATCATCTGCAAGAATGCCAACAAGCAGCGAAATGAGAGAATAAAACAGAAGATATAGGTAGGATGCATAGAAAAGAGAATCTGCGGAATTTAAATTTGAATGTGAACACGGGGGTTCAGATCAGATTTAGATTTATCAGTGAATTCTGTAATGTCCTTTCCAATGATCAGTGCCGGATTAGCCATATAGCAGAAGTAGCAAATACTACGGGCCCGCGCCTTGAGCACGATAATTTTCCTTTCTTCCTCCCTCCCAAGCAGTGGCGTAGCCAGGGGGGGGGATAGGGGGGTCACAACCCCCGTATGGAATTTTTCGCCATACAAAATAGATAGTCTTCACTCCCTTATCACACACTCGTATACATATGCAGGGTGAATCTAAACTCTTGGGCAAAACTTTAAGGGGTGATAGGGCACACAATGAGGAATCGTAATAACATAGCAATCTGGGGTGAAAAACGCACTTTTAACTTACCTTGGTAATAATCACTTTTGGAAAAGCATTGAAGTGTCCGTCTAATTTCTTAACCAAGTTTCATAAACAATAGGCTCGTCTCTGAAAGTTTCATCCATGAAATAAAATAGAATTTTAAAACTATCCATTTTAGTCTTCTGTTTTCGGGGAAAAATATATTAGTTTCTGACGAACAATGGTCGGAAAGTGCACTGTTGTTTCGGCACTTTTATCCAGAGTGATTATTAACAGCTACACGAAGACGACGTTGTCGACCCCACATTGCTATGTGATTCTGATTCCTTATTATGTGCCATATCACCCCTTAAAGTTTTGCCGAAGAGTTTAGATTAACCCTGTATATATGAGTTGCAGTAATCGTAACCCCCACCCCCACCCCATGAAATATTTCTGGCTACGCCACTGCTCCCAAGATCTAGCTTTTTGTAGCAAAAGATAATTATCGCAATTTGTCTTACTTTCTTTTTTTGTTTTGCTCTAGGGTGCTATTTTGTTCCAGATTTTTGTCTACGCGAATTTGGAGACATGATTTGCAGACAGGTTTTTTTAGACATGATTTGTAGGCAGGTTTTGTAGACATGAACTGTCACGGTTTCAAATGTGTTTGCCAGATAATGTGGAGATGGGAGAGAATAAAATGTTGAAAGCCACACAAGGTTATAGATTTCAACTCCAAAGATGTGTTTTACGAACAATAAAAATAAACATGGCACACTGATGGATTATGATGCCCCTTCCAAACAGTATCTAAAATTTTGAAGTATAATTGGAATAAGGATATGCTTGGCGAAGATTGTAAAAACAGATTCAGTAGGCGATTTTAAGATGGATTTGGATACCAAAGAAGTGTTCTATCGAACAAGAAAGACAAACACGGCACACTCGTGGATTATGATGTCCCTTCCAAATAGTATTTAAAATGGTGAAATATACACTGCTCAAAACAATTAAAGGATATTGCGGTTTTAGGTAGATCTTGTGGCTGGGAAACTTTTTAGCTGATTGATGCATGGTCGACAGACGTAGTAGGTTATATGAGAATAAATTACACATGTTTGGCAGAAAAAAATGCATTTTATTGCGCATTTGTGTAGAAAAGGAAAAAAAACACAATTTGTGCATATGAGAAAAAAAGAATAAGAAAAGGTGTTTTCTTCAAAGGAAATCATTTTCAGTAGGGGGTATGGTTTCCACGGACGGCCAGCAACGTTGAACATTTTTGAGGCATGGAGTCAAGGAGGCTATTAATCGCGAGTTGGGGTATTCTGTCCCACTCTTCCAAGAAGAGCTCTTTCCAGTTCTTGGAGAGTTTGTGGGGGTGGTTGGCGGCCAGCAACTCGTCTTCCTAGAGCGTCCCAAACGTGCTCTATTGGATTCATGTCTGGAGAACACGCTGCCCATTCCATTCGTACGATTCCTTCCTCGAAAAGGAAATCCTCCACCAGGTTAGCACGATGTGGCCTGCAGTTATCGTCCATTAAAATGAAGTCATCCGCGATTGCTGCAGCGTAAGGGACTACAATAGGTCTGAGGATCTCATCCCTGTATCGGCGACCAGTCAGAGGTCCATCTCGAATGATGTAGAGGTCTGTGCGCCCGTCAATGGAGATGCCACCATACACCAACACACCCCCCCACCGCCAAAGCTGGCACTTTCGTGCACGAACGCAGGATTATATTCCTACGGCCACGGTCCCTCCAGATGAAAATACGCCTATTATCAGGATGAACTGAAAAACGGGACTCGTCAGAAAAAAGAACATTGCTCCATTCATTTCTCCTCCATTTCACATGCTCTGTTGCCCACTCCCTGCGGTCGCCACGATGCCTTGATGTTAGTGTAACACATACCATCGGTCGGCGAGCATACAGACCTACACCATGGAGCCGGTTTCGGACAGTCTGAGTTGAAACCGTGGTGCCAGTAGCCGAGCGAAGGTGTTGTTGGAGAAGAGTAGCGTTCATATTCCGGTGTCTCCGAGCCGTTAACACTAAATAACGATCTTCATTGGGCGTTGTTGCCCGTCTACGACCTTGCCCTGGTCTTCGGCCTGCACTTCGAGTCGCCAAAAACCGGTTCCAGATCCTGGAAATCACACTTTGTGACATTCCAATGGCTTGCGCTACTTCGGCTTGAGTTTGGCCCCCTTCTAATGTACCGAAAACTCTCCAAGCTTCTGAATCGGCTAAATGACTTCGCTGAGACATCGTACTCATCGAAACAAAGCAGTCACTGAATGCCGATCATCCTTGTCTTCATTGTCTTTTATTCAGTTGAAAGTCCAATTTCATTCGCTGCCGCTGAAGCGACGTTTTTGACGTCGAACTCAAAATTAGCATACTCCACAGTTTGAAATCAGAAAAATTTGCATTTGTGATTCTCTTCTTCCAGTTTCGGCAAAAAAAAACTTCGCTTATATCTTTATTTTATATAAAATTTACAATATCCTTTAATTGTTTTGAGCAGTGTAGTTGTAGTATGCTGGGAGAAGATTGTAAAACAGTTTCAGTAGGCGATTTTAAGATAGATTTCGATTCCAAAGATGTGTTTTATGGTACAAGAAAGAGTTGATTCCTTTTGACGCCCCCACACTCGCCAACCTAAAAAAAAAAATAATGTCGCACAAAATTTGGCGATCTTTGCAGTCATGGGTTTGTAAGAGTTATGCACAAGTTTCAACAGTCCCAAAAGAACTAAATGAAAACTAAATTGAACAAATTAGAGATAAACGCACCAGTTAAGCAATTTGAAGACACTTAATTATTAGAATTACATTAATGGGCACCCCAAAACAACTAAATAAGTAACAGAATGCTGTACTTACATGTTGTTCCAAATCGCCATTTTAATTCAGAATTACGATTGCCATATAAATACAAAAAATCGTCGTGGCAACTGTATATGTTTAATTATCGCCACCTTGGCGAGAGTCGGGGCGTTAAGGCGACATTCGCAAAAAATCCCCACTCCGATGGGGAACGAGCGACCTCTGGTCGGCGAAGCGGACCCCCGCAGAGTGGGCGTCAAGGATAAAAGGGGTTTCTTACTGGGGGGGGGGGCGTTTTGACACTTTTATGACTTTATGACTGTGGGGGAGAGAGAAGAGGGAAATTTTCCTCTCCCCGATCGTCTTCTTTGCTGCTTGTCTGTTTACGAATTCCGAAAGAAAGAGATGATTATTTTATTTTTGATAAATTTGTGTTGGTGTAAGAGTGTAAAAACTTAAAATTTGATTTTTAATTTGAAAAAAGAAATAATGTATACACATGTACATTTATTTATGGCGTCTTTTTTTTTATCATGGTAAATAATGTTTAGATTAAACAATTATTTGTTTATTTTAATAAAATGGGCAAAATTAAAAAGTTTTACTTTTCTCGTTATGCTTTATAATTTAAAAATATCATAAAATATTGTATGCGTAGTTAGAGCTAGTTATTGAGAAATTGTAGTAATTGAAGTGCTCAATTTTCGTTTAGGGTACTTTTATTTAAACATTTATTACTAAAATGTAAAAATCATGACAGTACAAAAAATTAAATTCTGAGCATAAAAAAAAATTATAAATTTGAGAATGCAATACTTTCATCCTATTAAAGAGCAAAGTTTGTTTGCCCTTTTTTTTTTTCAGAATATTGAAATGTTGTATAGGACATTGTATTTGACTTATTTGAATGGGATGTAGTTTATTCATTTTATAAACGGGTCACCTGAAAAAAAAAAAAAAAGATAACTCAAATATCTTGTAAATGGCAGATTTATTTTTTCAAAAATGTAAAAATGCTCGAGGGATCTAGACCTAGGGGAGGATTACCCTCCGTGGGAGACTTTCTAAGGAATCCTAATCCGCATTTACTTGAAGAGAGAGAAAACCTCGAGAAACTCCGAAATGTTAGGCTAATGGACGCGACCTGGTTTCGAACCAGCACTTTTCTTCTCCCAGTTCAAAGCGCTAATGCTATGCCACTGGTAGGGCCCTTTCTTTAAAATACGTTTCAAAAAATTAATGTCTAAGTGTAGATTAACTTTTCTATGATTGTTGCCAAAATAATTGCCTGTGAGTACTATTTTAGACTTTCAGAAATGCTTTAAAATCTTTTATCTACTGATAGTATTTAGAAGTACAGTAAACATAAAAATATTTAAAAAGTCATTAATTCATTCTTTGAAAAACAGCTGCGTAGCCAGCTAACAAACACTTCATTTAATAAGTTTATATCGTGGCAACATGTTCCATTAAAGAAAGATCGTTGTGGACGGCTTTCTGCTCACTTTCTAATCATGTTGAGCCAGTAAGAAGATAAAAAAATGGAGCCCCTCTTACAACTGCGACTGTCAGTTCTTCATCTACCTGAACCCAGGCGCGTAGCCAGGAAAATTTTTCGGGGGGAGGGGGATATGAACTTATATCTGCATAAATAGACGGAATTTCATCACTAATCCAAAAATTTCGGGGGGGGGGATATATCCCGATATCCCCCCCCTGGCTACGCCCCTGCCTGAACCTGTATGTCTTTGATAAGGTTTTTGTATTTTGCAAGCATAATAGCAATGAGGAAAAGTTTTAAAATACGTATTCCTATTTGCTAGTTTTTCTAGAGCTTTTATCAATGGCATTTTTAAATTCATATGTAAAATCCCTATAAACCTATATTGTTTATTTTATTAAAATAACTCATTTTTTAAGTTTTCAGTTTCTTCCAAAATCCAAAATGAATATAATACAAGGACAATTTATATTATTTATTAAAATGAACAAAATAGTACAAGAAGGGATAAAAGAATGAAGAAAATAAGTATCCATAAAGAAATATACACATTTACGTAAATACACATATATAGACGAAGTGCTCCCTATAGCCAACATTTTGTTTTAATTGTCCAACGACTCCAAGTCATGTATTGGTAGAGTGGCTACGCACTGCTGGATGAGACTACTTACAGAGCCAATTAATTCATGGTAGAAGATAATTACGCTAACTTTATCGTTTTCTACCAGGCACAATTCAGAAATAAGGAATTCTAATAGAACTAAAAATTCTATAGAAATATTGAAAATTCACGTATATTTTATCAAAAGTTTAGCACTTTTGATCGCAAGTTTTAAAAAATATCACTAGGCTATAACAGCCCTCTATGCTTTGATGAAACCTTTCATGTCCAGATGTATCTGATACCAAAAAGCCTAGCTACTCTGAAGATGCATGATGCATTGCGACTGTAAGTGATCTCACCAAGTAGCGCATAGCCACTTTACTATACTTAGACATAATTTTTCTAACTAGCTGGAGCCGTATAGCATAGGAAATCTGACTTTAAAAACTCTGTATATATACACTTAAAAAAAAAAACCTGCTAATAAAAACGCAAACATTCATATGCATTGTATGTAGCATATATAAATCAATTCATATGCGCATCAAAATTTTCACCCAAAAGTTTTTACAAAACAATTTATTTATTGCTAACTGAGTAGCCGTTCTTCACCCAAGCACAGTTGCTGTCTTTTTTTTAACTCATAAAATTCAATAAGAGACATCGAACAAACAAAATTTCGCTGAACTTTGAATCCCTAAATAGAAAAACCTAAACCATGACAAGTGGGCACGTGCAGGATGTAGTAAGAAAGGAAAATCAACACACTACTCACCTTTTTGTAAGGGGTTGGACTTTTTTAGGAGGCAAGATAGTGAAATTTCAGATAAATCAGGATATTATATTGGCTTTAATTTAGGATAAAACAATGCTTCTCGAAAATGGGTTCATGAGTCGATTTATATCGCAAAATTTGCAAATGAATATGTTTGAAAATAAAATTATGACTTAGATCAGCAGTTCCAAATAATTGTGCAACAATTTCTCCCAACAAAGGATAATTTATGATGACGCCCGCCCCCTTCCCCCTCACATTTCTTAGCAAACATACATTTTTTAATATCTTTAACAATGAATATTTAGTCTTATTAATCCTACTAAATTTTAGTCCTACAAAATATTGTTATTGGTAATGCCTGAATAAACATTTTAGGAGAAAAAATTTTTGGAGTAAAAATAAGAATAAATGAAATGAGTTTTTAAACATGCATTATCACCTGCACGTTGCCTTTCTCTCTCTCTCTCTCTCTCTCTCTCTCTCTCACCGGTTAGCAGTCTAAGTTAGTGCCGCTGACTTAGATGACACAGTTTCAATCATTCTTCCAAAAAATAGCAATTTTATTCAGTTAAAAATCACACACACACACACACACAAAAAAAGTAGGTAAAACGTGGATTTTCAGAATTTTACAAAATTAGTTTTTAAGTATATAAACATTAATATTAGAGTTGCCAACTGCTCTGGAATATCATTAACCACTTTTTTAACTTGTGGCTTAAAATATTGCAAAATTCCGAGGTCAAACGTGTGGGCGTATTACCATTTAGAAAAATTTACAAAAAATTTCTGTTTTCAAAAAGTGTGGAATTGAATTAAAATACGAAAATAAATTAAACTTCCAAAATATATGGAAAGGGATAAAGAACTATGTACTGGAAATTGCTTTAGGTTTGTAAGTATGTGGCGCAGATTCCAATTATTTGGCAATTTTTCCTTGCTCCCGGCTAACCGGGGAAAAAAAAAAAAAAAAAAAAAAAAAAAAAACCAAACTACTCACGGTCAAAGAATTATTCAACGAAAATTCAAAATTTCGGAGGTTGGGTGGGCCCGCAGTCTCTTCTCTGGCTATGGCCTTTCTTCCATTATTTAACAATGTGTCTTAATTGAAAAAAAATGATTCCTTTTCAAAAAATCTTTCCTAGCTTTAGACACGGCAAATCGTTGAATAACACCATCAAATTCTTCTTTTCTTGAAAAAGAAGACTCAATCACTAACACTCCTCGTTTTTGTCAAGTTTGGGGATTGTACAAGCTGTCTTTTTTGCAATTTCATTCAAAAATTAATTTGAAACTTCCGGGGGCTTAATCTGTATTTGGACTTTTTTTTTCTTTAAAAAAATTGTCAGCATGCAATTTAGTATTATATATAATCAACAAAAGGGGGTCCCTTCACAAGGTGCGGCCCTGGGGATTTTTTCTCTGCTCCCCCTGTCTCTCTGCGCCACTGATCGTACGCAATATTGGCATCATTTTGACGTCATGAACAAGGAACAATTTGCAGAACTTGGATCCCAGTGTCTTACAAAGCAACTTTCATATCACACCATTCAGAGAAGGATGTTACTACAACTATAGCATCAAAATGATTATTTAATCAAGATGCAAAATAAAATGCAATAGTTTAATAGTAATGATATTATGCAGGTTACAGTGACGTAGCCAAAATTTTTCATGGGGGGGGGGTGGTGTTTACGAGTACAGCAGCTCATATATATGTATACGCGTGTGTGATAAGGGAGTGAAGAATATACATTTTGTATGACAAAATATTCCTCATGGGGGAAGGGGGCGGGGTATTGTCTACGCCACTGGAAAAATAATAATATTTCGATTGTATTATTTAATTTTCAGTCATGAATTTTATTCCATATTTTTTCAAGTAACATGTTCCACAATATTTTTGTATTTATTTTCCTATATATGAGTATTTTATTCATGAGAGTTTAGATTTTCACTTTGTTCCAGGTATTCCCTTTTATCTGCTATAATTGAAAATCAACTGTATGGTTCTCTCGCTATCAGCCCACATACATTCCATGATAAGTTTTCGGTGATGCCAGATACTAGGAAAAAAAAAATAAGGTGTGGATATATCCCTGGCGATATGAAATAGTAAATTATTAGTACAAATATTTTTCATAAAATTAGTTTGTCTCTTATTTTAAATTAAATTAAAAATTTACAAATTTTTAAACTTAAAGGGTGATTTGAGGGGCACTTTTGTTGAGGCCCATGGCGTTTGTCCCCAATGCCCTGCCGGAAATCAGTTCCTGATCACGAATTTAAAAGTGCATTAGAAACCCTTCAAACCCCCCTAGTGAAGTTCAAACTTGTGATGTACAAATTACGTCGCTTGGAATAATTCAAGTAGTTCTCCGATTCCTGTAAAGTGCAAATATTCGCCTAAAGCTTTTCTACATTAATCTCTCTATATAAAGGAAGAATGTCCTGACTCAATGACTGACTTTATGCAAATATTTATTTAAAATTCTTGTCCTAAAAAAAAAAAAAAAAAAAAAAAAAAAAAAAAAAAAGGGAGCTCTAAAATTTGTATTTATTTATAGAAATTCAGATACAACTGACTTTTTAATATCTCCTCAGATTTTAATTTTAAGTAACTGATATTAAGTACCGATGTTTTTGCTACTCTTTTGTTCTAGGAGCAGTTCTAGACACACACACACACCGGGGATGAGATGGCTCAGCCCAAGCGCGGGCACGAACTGATCTCGAGCTCTGTAATTCACGATTGCGTTCGGGCTCGGGTGCGTGAAAATTTTCTCCTTTATTGTATAACACCTTGAAACAAATTTTAAAAAGCCATTCGTGGGAAAAATAAACGTACTTATTAAAAAATAAAAATAGCTGCACGGGCGCCTAGAAGGTACGTGTAATTAATTTGCAGAAACGGCAAAATTTATTGTATTCTATCAATGAAGTAATTGAATTTTATTTATATTTTGCTGAAATTTCGGGCTCCGACTTGAAGAATATTGCTCGGGCTCTGGCAGACTCGGATTAAAAGTCCTAGGGCTCGTGCTTCAAAAAATGAGCCCGAACTCATCTCTAACATACAACTCTATAAATAAATAAGTAATTATAATAATAAATTAAAACGAAACAATAGTTCATTTTCCTTATAAATAAAAAAAAATTTCGCTGCATTGTGTATAATATTTAAATCATCCTGTAGAAAAGAAAAAAACTGAAATCTCAACTGCTGTGTCTAATAATTTAATTAACACTTAATAAATATTTTTATTACATATGATTTCTCTTATGAAAACTCTTCCACCCTACCTTTCAGTTTTTCTCTCATTTGAAGGCAATTTACGTTCAACATAAAAAAAAAAAAAAAAGGTTGTCTGTCATCTATACAAGAATAAAGATGATTAAAAGCTGTATTTTAAAATGTAAAGAAGCAGTAAATGAGTCCCGATTTGTAAAAGTTATTAAAAAGCAACTTAATTTTTTTCCACAAAAACGCTCTGTTGGTTTCTGAAAAATTCTCATGTGATAAACATTATTCCTTTTCACACACTTTTGAGAGCAAAAATTTCGGTTTCCCGTCCCATCCCAGAGTAGAATTTCTTTTCCCCTGCTCATACGTACATTACGGTTACTTCCCACACATCGGCACGCCGGGAACGGTCCAAATCGTCGAATGAATTATCAACAGATGTCTCATTAGGCTGGGGACCTAGTAAAAATCCAAAATGTAAA
This sequence comes from Cheiracanthium punctorium, assembly GCA_038373885.1. Lineage (NCBI taxonomy): Eukaryota > Metazoa > Arthropoda > Arachnida > Araneae > Cheiracanthiidae > Cheiracanthium > Cheiracanthium punctorium. The sequence continues at coordinate 724,834 of JAWZYV010007947.1, read as the reverse complement.
TGTGTTATCTCCTTTTCCTTCGGAGAGAGAATCTTTGCTGTCTCGGTGAGGAAGCAAGTTGGCCCTGACCCTAGCTGCCCTCCCCCTCCTCGCGGTCACTTCTATGCTCGCGGTAGCTCCCTTCGGCTCGTGTCCAGCTGTCACGGAGTAGCTGTCATTTATCATCATTAAAGGGGCTGAAACCGCGATCCGCCACAAAAATTACAGGGGATGTTGTCAGCAAATGAATAGTAGTAGCATAATTACTTTTTTTTTCTTTAATGATACACTATGATATATTTTGATACACCATGACATATTTTAAATCTCGAGATAAAACTTCTATTCATAGATTTTTGAGAGGAGGGGGGAGGGTTTTTTTTTTTTAGGAGCATTGCCTTATCCGCAGGATAAATGAAATTTAAAATGCACATATATTTACTGTTGAACATACTTAATGTTGCAAATTTAGTAATAAAATATTATTAACTTCAAAAAATTAAATACATATTTAGCATTTTTTAATTTGATTTCAAATTATAACTTAAAAGATGATTACATATTTGTGTTTGTTAAAATATTTTATTATACATATGTTTGTAAAAATTTCACTTTTTTTTCTCATCCAGGTTTAATATTAGTTCATTCTATATACCATGTTTACTCACGTAATAGCCACCCTCGCATAATTAGTCGCACCCCCGTTTTAAAGCAGAAAAAAAATCGTCAAAATGTTTTATCGACATAAAAGTCGCAGTCACGTATATTTGACCTTCATATATGTCTGTAAAAATATTAGTGTGGAAATATAGCTCTTTTTTGTGTGCAACTGTCGAAAAGATTATTTAATTTAATATATTGCAATAATCTGGAAGCATTTGGTAATATAGTAATGTTTTAGCATTAGAGTGAACAATATTATGTAGTAGATTTCCCATCACAATAGTCGCACCTAAATTTCACCATGAAAAATTGACACAAAAAGTGCGACTATTACGCAAGCAAACACGGTATATTAACAGCAGTTACAACTTTTTAGAGAAATTTGGTCATGTTATAGACAATTCATTAAAAATGCTTTTTGAGAAAACACGGTTTAAAGTTACCTTACTGTTTTTAAGCATAAGTTGCTTCCTAGCACGCGTTGCTTCCTAGAACGTCTTTAATTTTTTTGATTAATTATTATTGATATTATTATTATTTTTTACAGGGAACCCATCTCAGACTCTAACATTTCAAATATTTAATTTTAAAAAAATCTAGTACACACAAGGTTGAGGGTTTTTTTTTCATAAAAAACAGATATTTTTAATTCTGTGTGTTTTTTTACGGGGCCCTTTTTTAGGCCTCCTCCCATAGAAAACAGTATATATAAATAAACTATTGCTTCAAAATGTATCTAACATGAATAACTAAAAATTAACCAGCTGCAAAATTTGGTCACGCTACTATAATAAATGCTCAACATTGGGATAATAAATACAAAAATATTCTGGAATATTTTATTTGAAAAATAGGTAATGAAATTGACGATTGAAAATAAATATTTTAAATGAAATATTTATTATCCTACATATTATCATCGAACTACGGCATTTCAATTTGCATCTTAAACAATCTCTCTCTCTCTCTCTCTCTCTTTCTCTCTTTCTTTCTTTTTTTTTTTTTTTTTTTTTTTTTTTTTTTTTTTTTTTTACTGTTATAACATTTTTCTTTGTATGGTGTGATATGAAAGTTGCTTTGTATTGCTGCTTGTAATATTTATCCATTTGGATAGAGCATACAACCTTAAAACAACAATTATTAATTTAATAATGCTGAAAAGTTTAAGCACAACTAAAACCTTCTGCTTTTGTATAAAATTATCATCAAGGAAATTTTCAAAATGTTCACATTTATGTTTCTGCTTGCATTGCAAGAAGTTAGTTTTGTTTCGTTTGAAAACTAACCCCCAATTCAATTTTTATTTCAAAGATTTTCTGTTAGAAGTAAATTTTACTAAGAAACTAGTTTAACACGCTGATGACAGAAATAAATATTCTTACCTTACGTTTTGAATAAATATGCGGCAAAAAGATGGTTAAGTATGCTTAAAAAAGTTATTTATCCTAACTAATATTATAAATGCGAAAGTGAGTTTGTTTGTTTGTTTGCTACGCTTTCACGCCTACACCGCTGAATCGATTGTGATGAATTTTGATATAGAGATAGATGGGAACTTGGAGACGGCTATAGGCTACTTAGAATTTTAAAGTTTTAATTACTTTTTTAATAATTAATTAAAAACCGTTTTTACTTCGCCGTGCTTGGCGAGTTTCGCCCGTATAAAATGATTCATGCTTTGAGCTAACAGAAATCCTATTACTTCCATGAAGTATCTCGTGCACTTAAAAATCATGAAATACCACGAAAATTATGCCAGTTTTACGCCAAATCTATCTATATCTATAATAATAAAAATGAATGTTCTCCAGACAAATCTGCAGCACACAGAGCCATGGGCGCCGGCAGAATATTTCCCAGGGGGGGGGCAATGACTACTTCAACGTATGGTTACCATGTTGGAAAGAGCAAAAAAGCATGGGAAAACACTGCATACAAAAATCCAGGGGGGGGCGATTGCCCCCCCTTGCCCTATGCTGCCAGCGTCCATGCGCAGAGCTTTGAAAATTTGAACATATAAGCCCAAGACTTTGGTAATGTTCAACTGAGGTTCAGAATTTTGAAATTTTAATTACTTTTTTAACTATTAATTAAAAACCGTTTTTAGGTGGTCATGCTTGGCGAGTGTCGCCAACACAAAATGGTTTATGCTTTGAAATAAAGCACAAATTCTATTTGCACAAACATGTGCATTTGAAAAACATGAAATGGCATGGAAATTAGGTTAGTTTTGTTTTGCGTCACTAGGGGCCAAAGCTCGTAGACTCGCTTTTCGTACAAGGCATTCGGCCCCTAATAAGCCTTATTCGTAAAAAAGACATAATTGACAAAACCCAAAGATTGGATCTGATAGAATATTACTTAGCTACACATTCCTTGGTTCTTGCATGTTCCTTAGAACAACTTCACAACTTATGGAACACCTTGCGTATAGCCATTAATGGCGATTTTTCATAATTTACCGACTTACGTTTACCTATAGTTAACAATTATTTTTAAGAAAACAGTTCTTGATATGTTTTCTTTGATAAAAACTACGGAACAGGTATTATATCTTAAGAAGAATATTTCGTGAAGGTATTTGTCAAAAAAGTTTACTGTGGTTCCTTTGTACGTTGGCAAGTGTCGCCAACTTCTTCGTTTAGTACAAAAGAACAAATGAAAATACAGCCAACTGCTTGTCTGTTGTATTTTAATCGTGTTTTTGTTACTTAATAACTGAGGTTGTGGATTTTCTTTGTGACATTGTGCTTTTTTCTAGATTTTTAGTGAATAAGGAAAATTTTTCAGCATGTCACCAACTAAATTCAGCTTTTGGATATCCAACTATTCAAAGATGGAGTGTAGGCACGTTCCGTTCTTCACAAAACTAACCAAATCAGAAAATTCAGTGTATTTTACGTCGAAATGCAATTTTGTTCCATGTACAGTGTCGTCCCGGAAAAGAGAGAGCCCCCTTCCTCCCCCCGCGATTTTTTTTTTCTGAAGCCCCTATAAATTGCTCATATAACTAACAAAGTTTTATGCAATCCTTTGGATTTATGTTGCAAAACAAATAAAGATTATTAATTGTTTTGTAATTTAAGATTTAAAAAAAAAATTGAAATAAATGCTAGATTTGCAAGTTCAGTTTATCTGAAATGTAACGATTACTTAAATATTTAAATATTCGAAAGACTTTTTTACACAAATCAAGTGTTTTAATTATGATTGACTCTACTTTTATCAATAGTAGTAAATAACTCCTTCTTCTCACAGGGAGAATAGCGTTCTTTATTTCATTTATTTCGTTTCGCGTTCTTTCATTTTTTTTTTTGCTATTAAAAAAAGAAAAAAAAATCCGATGAATTTTATGATAATGTCAGATAAGAAATTTTTGAGGAACACACTATAGCACAAAAATAACTGAGGAATAGCGATTTAGTGGGTACGTATACGATTTAGTAGGAAGAAGGAGTTGGTTCTTGTGTAAATGTCACTCCTTCATAGGGGGCTGTACTTATGCTAGGTGAAAATGTCGCGAAGTTTCAATAAGATCGCATATTTTTAAGTTTTATATAATGCTAGAAAGAATGTCCACTCTAAATTGATATTTTGTTGAGCAAAAATTACTTGATTGGAATTTTTTGTGAAATATCTGGCAATACATCATCAAGAATCGAAAGCTTTGGCAATCATTAGGCCTTTTTTTTTCCCATTTTGCACTTATCTACAAAGGTTATAAAATCATTACACAAGACATTTGCAAGCCTTACTTGAAATTTAAAAGTGAATTATAGCTACCTACAGAAAATAAAGAATATTCAATTACTATAATTAATAGGCCAAAAAGGGTTTTATTATTATTTTACATCACTGCCAGTACCCGTTCTTCGCACGGGAATGACATGGACTTGTGAATAATACGATTTCTTGTGATTACTATTTCATTGTAATAAATAGATATAGCAAAAATGGATATCGCGTTAATATTGTGTTCAATAATCATGCATACCGAATTCAAGGCAATCGTTTGCTCTCATGGTGAAGAAGGCGAGCGGCGTAGCGCACAATCTACTGGCGAGTTTTAGCCAAAACGGATACGGCGGAAAATATTCTTCGCATTCAGATATCGATTGTATACGAATTTTCTTTGACGATCGGCTCGGACAGTCCTGAAGTTCATGTGTTGACGCGACTATCTAGTGGCAAGTTATAGGAAAATGGATAGCGCCAAACTTCTTCCCTGTGTTCAAATATCTATGTATACCTATTTTCATAGCGATCAGTTGCACAGTCAAAGAAGTGATACACATGCAGGGCCATCTAGTAGGTTAATTAAAGTAATGATTTGCTAGCAGCGCCGTCAAGTGGCGCGTTATAGGCAAAATGGATAACGCCAAAATATTTCTCATTTGTTCAAATTAGCTATAGTATAACTGATTTTTATAGCGACTGCTCTTGAATAGTGCGTCAAAGAAATTTTTCATTAATATTTGTTTATATTTTTTGCTTTTACCCCCACCCCCCCCCCCCCCCCCCACATCGCCTGCCTGCAGCGTCATCTTAGTGCGCGCAATGTTAAACTATATAAATGCATTGCCGTGTTCATAATAGATGTGTTCTTCAGTAAACAAAAATTCAATCAAAGTCGAACGGCATGTGCCTAGAATATTATTCTTCAGCTGCTCCAAATTGTGTAAAGCTATCATAAAAAATTTTATGCCGAATCAGCTTTTTCTGAACGGTATCGAAGTTGATGCGTTTGCAGGGCGCCATTTTAGCGGCAACAGTTACCAGCAACAATGGATTTAGTGAAAAAATTATTCTCTCACGAGTTCCTAGTTATCCGCGCTATATTGTACCAAATTTCATCGACGAACTTGGTATCAGGACGATATTACCTCATTAGCAAACGGCCTACAACGGAATTAGAATTCGACAGTTCTTCTGCCACCACCTTAGTTGCGCAAGTTACTAGGAAAAACGTGACTTTAGCCATAAAAACCTTCTCCATTGATTAAAAGACTTAAGGCTGAACCAAAATTTCATGGCGCATCGCGTGAAACGGATGCTTGGATGTTTTTCAACCATACTTACACAAACGTCCTTATCCAACATTCATTTTTATCTAATAACCTGTGACTGTATTATAATATACCAGTCTCAAAATAAAATCCAGTGTTTCAAATGTTAATCCGTCTCGCCAAAAGTGCCAATACCACCATTTTAGCAAGAGTTTTTTCAGCGGCAATCATTCGATAGCATTCGACTTATGCAGACAATCAAATTGATGGGAACCAACAGGAAACGCAGTTCGACCCGCCCAAACAGAGTAAAGCAGGGCAATCATTTTAAAATTATCAACTATATACTGTGTTTTTATTCATGCGTTACCTCGATTTGAGAAGCGTTCACTCTTCTGAAATTTTGGCGGCATTCTCCCAAGTTAACATCAATTGTACATCAATTAGGCCGAGATTTCTCGAAGCGAGATCGTTTGAAATCGCCCTAAATAACTCGCCACTTATTTCTGCACGCGAATAATCTAAAATTTCAATGCTGTATTACTAATAAAAACCCCTGACACTTGTTTTCAATAAATGCTCTATTTTCCTTAAGCTCTCAGTAAATTGACGCCAAAAAATCCTAAAACTGCTGACATAACCGCTAGAACTCAACTTTCTCTAAAAAATCGAGCCTATCATAGCCATTTTTATTTTTCGCCAACACTAACCTATTCCACCAATTTGCCATATTAGTCTCAGGAAATGCTTCAATCCTCAATTGTGTTTTGCGCCTATAAAACACTTTGATCTGCCCTAGCTCTCATTTCTTATAGCCGACTACCACGATATTTTAAATTAAAAAAATAACCCCCCCCCCCCCCCCCCTCCCCCATTGCCAAATATTATAACTTAATAAAAATCATTATTATTCTTTTATTTTTACTTTAAGAATTTAAAATATTTTATTCGGCCAAAATCGCCACAATGGCAACCACGGATGCTTATTTCTCACTTTTTTCACCACAGGGGTTACAATTACAGGAAAGCTTTCTGCTTGGAGAACATAAAAAATTCGGCGATGGACCACGGAACGCTTATGTGGATTTTCAAAGTTTTTAAAGTGCGATTATCATTATATTCTATACTATTACTACAGATCTGGTGCAAAAATTTTCAGGCTGACTTAGCCAGTCCATTTTATGTGGATTTTGTATACCTACTCCATAATTCGAACAAATCTGGCACAACAGAATTCCATTTTTATCTTTATAAGCATAACCTACTGCTTGTTTTTTAAAATGTTCACTTCTCATTAAATATGCGACCATGCGCTAGAATCATACTTCTGGAAAATCCGGCATATATACAACCAATTTTTTTTTTCGCCCCAAATTAAAAAGTCTAGCTACATCTTTCATTTTTAGTCTTGGAAACATTTCAACAATCATCTGCATTATTTTTAATTTGCTAGCCTATACAAGAGTTCACTTCCTAGCCTCCTGATTTCAACAATAAGTACACGACGTATTATTAATTAAATAACAGCCCTCTAACGAAATCATTCACTAAACAGCAAAAACAAGATATTGCATTCTTTTAATTTCTTAATATCAAGAGTCTAAGTCCATCTAATAAAACTTTGCCCAAACATACCTGCGCAAACCTCGCATGCTTATTTCTCACATTTTTCACTAGCGGAGTGATTACAATTGCCGCCTATTGCGGGAAAGTAAGAAAAATTCGTCGTGTGTTTTGACAGGGGTTATTTTTTTATCAATATCTACCTAAACTAATTATCGAATTTCTTCCGAAAAAAATCGACTTCGAGGATGTGTCGGCGACACCATGCTGGAGAATTTACCTGCTTCACAAAATTTGGTTTAAGCGTCTCACTGATCACCCATGTCTGCGAGCCTACGCGAGACACATGACAAGCACAAACATAACTGAACTAACGGAACAGTTTACGCATTGACCTTTTATTTATATAGATGCCTATGATCAGAATTTGAGAGAAATTTGCTCAAAAACTATCTTTATATCAAAGTCTGACGTGGCGCTATTAAAGGTACTCATTATAGCCTTACCGTTTGCTGGAAACAAATTAAAGGAAGACTTAAAAACAATACCTGGCAAGACATGACAAAATCAGAACCGCATTTATCCTATTTAATACAGCTCAGAATGCCTATAAGTCGCTATCTGAAAGATACCTTTCTATTCAAACCTTCTCTCTGCTACATGAAAATTCCATGACTACATATGAAGCCTATTTGGATATTTGTCAATTATTTTTCTCCATCTGATGGCGTGCAACTATGGACAAACTTATATCTGATCGACAAGCTTTTATGAAAAATTCACTTTTTTCAAAGCACTCTCCTTGAATATGGTAGCGCGAGAGCCACAGCACGCTTTCTTTCAGTGATTATTATTTCAGTACCGTTACAGACAAAGAGCGTGACTCTCTAACAAAACACTCAAATGGTATAAAAACACTACATTTAGACTTTTAATTAAACTATTGCAATAATAAATTTATCATAGAGCACAACATAATTTTTTTTACTACGCTAGTTTTATGCGAATTGTTAGCTAACAATTTCCCAATAATATAATTTTTTTCTTTCTGCGAAATTTCCTGTTTTTTGTCATTTTACAAAAAAGTACCGGACTCTCTGATGATATGAAAATTTGAGTGGACTATAATAGGTGGTTGCCCCTCCGACTTAAATTATAGGCGTTTGAATTTTTAACATATATGATTTCTACCATTTTGAGGATTATGCAAAAATCGTTTCAAAATCGCTATAATGTTTGTGTCCAGCATTTTCGAAATAAGACATACAGGCAGAATAGCGAGCGATCTGGGAAAACGAAATTTGGTCGACTTAATATAAAGTGGTCGGCTCACAATTCAATTCTAGGCCTTCCATTTTGCCTAAAGCGATTTGATTCGACATTTTATGAAAATATATTTCAACAATGCATAAATATTCAGTTGCCGCGCATCACACAAATTACACCTTTAATAAACTCAAAATAAAAATACATCAAATAAAATTACGTAATTACTCTCTAACCATGTATTCTGTTTTAATCAATATACAAAAGTTATAACTTTTCTTTTCTCTTACTACTTTTAACAAATATATGCTTACTCCCTCCATTCATCTTGTACTCACTAATACAACTGACTGCACGAAAGTTCTTCGCTTTTGGAATTTATGCATCTCAAGCTACCTAACCACAGTGAACAATGTAGGTACTATCAGTACTATAGTAATAATTAAAAATATGCCGTTACATTTAAAAAACTAATCCCTGTTCCCATACTTGAACATTTTTCGGCAAGTTTTTTTACCACCTCCAAGTTACTTTGTTCCAGGAGATATAGATATACATAACTGCAAGAATTAATACTTCTGTAATATCCATAGTTAAAAAGCTTGACGTCACGGCAAAAATTTAAGCCCACATGAAATTAACTAATTTCTCGTCGCAGTCACTATATTACATCACTAATCAAAAATATAATTAAGCCACTTTCTTGAAACTAGGTCCTTACTGTCAATTCACCCAATTTAATAACATTACTTTCATGAAATGAAAACTTTTCTGCGAGAAACCAACTTCGATATATGCCCTAGATAAACCGAAGCCATGGCAGGTTTCAGTTGCGATTTTCTTAACGTATATTATGTATCAACACAATTTGATCGCAATACACCCGATTATAAAAAACACTTTCCTATACAAAGAGCTAAGAGATGAATCATATAGCGATTTTAAACTAGTTTCTAACGCAATGTCATTAGCTATTATTAATATTAATTTTTCGAACGGTGGGAAGAAAAAAAATTAAATGTAAATTACGACCAATACTCTAATTTGATAAATATTCACTGCTCGCGTAATATAGTACAGTGAAGCCTCGCTTATTAACGAACGCGAAGGGGCCGCTTGATATCTATGCTCTTTATAAACTGATGTACAAGTGCTTCGTAAAAAACGTCTGATTCAATGCAAAAATCATAATAACTCATTTATTCTTAATAAACTTACCTAATTATTTATATTATCAAATATAAAATTGTTATCATTCTTGAAATATCTATTTCTTATAGAAAACTATATTTAGCCATCGTAATACGTAAACTGCAAAGCAAAAAATAAATAAAATAAACGTATTTTTTAAAGCTATATATCAAACAATATTTTTTAAAAACTTTAGTCTCAACTGACTCGCAATGCTTCCTAAAAATTGACTCATCTACTTTTATTCATAGTGAGATTAACTCGGACTCGCAGATTTTTAGTTCCAGACGCATACACTGAATGCGGAATACGATGAACGCAAGATCATGAAAATAGTCATTTTCAGAAATTTTTACTCAAAGCTATATTAATAACACCACTCCCACTTCAAACTTGATTCATATCCTTCTTCTAAAGCTTAAAAATAAATCTTTTATTATATCATTATATACCGTGCCACTTTACTCGCGTGAATAGCTCCGCCCAGGCTATTAATAATTCGACACCCCCACTTTGAAAGCAGAAAAAAAAAACTAGCTTGAGAGTTAGAAAATATTAATATTTACGGAGGTAGATTTCACTCCGCCATAATAGTCAAACCATATGCACTTGCCAACAGGAAACAAAGTCCCACGCGCACACAACCACAGCTGTCGCCATTATGCAGAGGCAAACTTGCCCCCTTAGTATTGCTTAGTATTAATTCTAACCTAACTTATGACTTATGTATTATATACTACCTTTGCTTAGTATTATACACTAAGTACAACTGACAGATTAGCTTAGCCCATAAACAATCACTAATGCTGCTTGCTTGCAGTATTTCGCCTTAGTAGTTTTAATACTACCTTTGCATTAGCTATTAAATACTAAAGCCACAATTTGCTTAGTATTTTTATCTATCCTTTCAATATATTCCGCATTTTTTGAAACAGATCTACTGCCAAAAGCTAGTCAGAAAATGACCAACGTGCTCTACTAACTGAGAAACACTCACGCGAAAATTGTGTTATACCTATTCCCCCCCTCCCTCCAATATGAAATGACTAATATCCTTTAAAGCATTAAGCAGACAAAATTCATGCGGGTTAAGAGTAGAATTTAAAATAATGCCTTTTATATTTAATTACACATTCGTATATAGCGCTTGACAAAAATGAATATCAGACTTTTTTGTGACCAACACCGTATCACTTTCTGGGATGCTGTGGAGCCATAAAAAAAAAAAAAAAAAAAAATATCATCGAGAACTCTCATGACGTATTTGGCGCCTGTGAAATTCCACCTTTGAAATTGTTTTCTAAAGGTTTCCTATACTCGCGCACTAATTTTTCTTTTATTGCAGTGCGCGAGCGTGGGCCGGAAGAGGGGGGGACCGATTTCTCGGCGGGGCCCGGGGGGCGTAGCCTTTTAAGGCGAAAAAAATAACCTTGTAAAATTCCGAATTTCCCTATACGCCATTTCTTATCGTCATTTTGGAGTGCTTGTGTCCCATTCAAAGAGGCTGTTATGCAGTTTGGCTTTTTTGAACAACACCCTTATTTATACAACGATTCAATAAAGGGGTATGCCTTTAAAGCGGAAAACACAAAAAAAAGTAACGCCAAGAGTATTCTTTCATCAACGGACCCTTGAATCAATGTCCCGTTTTGGCAAGTTGAAAGGAGAAGCTTCCGGGACAAGCATAATACGACATCCTCATTACTTCTTTCCACTTTTGGCCCTCCGTATGTGCCGAACTGTGCAGGCAGATGCTTTTTTTTTCTTTTCTCCCCCCCCACTGAAGCGCAGGCCTTATCAGCGAACTTCAGATGAGTTGGGCTATAAAGCGTCTGCCGAAGACGGAAGATAATCGGGATTAAGCAGCAGGATAAGCAATGAATAGCTAAATACGTAATACACAACCCACTAATTCTACAGTACTCTCATAGACCCTAGAGCCACACAATGGCTTCAATGACCGCTTCAATTGCGTTTCTCGATCTTTTGCGGATTCGCCGTCAGTTGCGGTTATAACGCGCCACACCAAGAGGATCGCCCAACCATTTCACCCACCATTTATCAAGAATAGCGATCAGCTTGGGTGACCTCCTGCAGATCTTAGACTCCACGGAAAATCATCGCGAAGGTCAGTGAAGCCACCCGTTCTAAAAGAGGGGATTGGCAACAGCGGGAAGTTAGCTAACCCATAAATTTACTCACAGCCAGTAGTCATCGTGTATATCCGTGGTGATGGTACTTGCCAACGCTTTGAAGTTCAGCTTATTTTGCCCCAATGAATTTGCGTGTATTGAAATATCCATGAGCTGACTTAGCAAGGGTACTAATTAGAGAGTTACCTATTATCAGCAGCCAATTAATTATATACTTATGTCTTTAGGAAATAATATTTTAAAACGGCCTAGCGAAGCATAACGCACTTAACTATCCCACGCTTGTTTGAAGAAAAATTTATCTTTTAATAAATTTTTTTATATTGTCTTCTTTTTTTTCATCGATTTTAAAAATTCGCTAATTTGTTTTTTTTCATTTAACAATGCGTGACAGACCTCGCTGTTCTCAGGGAAGGAAGAGAAAAAAAGAAATGAACGGAAATTGGGAGCGAAGAAAATTGCGTTAACCTTATTTACATATATTTACACTCAAAATGACATTACTTATTCGTTCTTGTTGTTGTCGACGCAAGGATCTTATTTTACGGCCTGCATAAGCGTCATTCGGGAGCACACAGTGACCCACATGCTCTGTCCATTTTTTACGTTTGTACCTAGACAACTGCACAGTTATGGTATTCAAAACAACGCTACTAAAATAAAATCTTTAATAAAAATACTCCATCACATTATGAAAGTTTAATTTCTACCCGGAAATAATCAAAGTACAATTATCTGCAATATTTTAATTGAATCCAACAAATTATTCGAATGAGTTTTAGTTTCATAAATTGACAATGTATTTTCTGATTTTTATAACAGATAGTTGCCCACATGTTATTGCTTAATGTCTTAAATGTAATAATATCTCATTGCTGATAATAACTAATAAGCTAGTTCGACAAAATCCTCTTAAAGTTTCAGACAACTTTCTAAAAATTTAAACTTTTGGTTCATTATTATTTTTTAATATTTTATTATATATACTTAAATTTTTTTATTTTTATTGGGTCTTACAGTTTTGACTTAAAATTTTTTATTTTAGTTTTTTTATCTTTTTTTTTTTTATAAGTTGTATTTTTTTTTATTTATTTATATAAATAATGTGTTTTTTTTTTTGTTTTTTATAAGCAATATTTTTTTTTCTTTTTTAATTGTTGATGGAAGAGTATTTAGTTGGGTTTCTGTTAGTATTTTTATAATTAAGTCGATTAATTCAAATTGTTGTATTTCTTAATTTTTTTTTTAGAAAAACGATGAAAATCAGACTTCTGAGGTTTAGAAAATTTTTATGAGACTAAGGTGTCTTATTATCTATTTAAAATTCGAATTAATTAATTGAGGTGTATAGTGTGTTTAGTTCTTATTAAGATAGTGTTTTTTAATCTACCCCCCACCCACCCCACCCCCCCAAATTTTTAGATATATTTTTTTAGTTTTTTAATTGGGCGTTCTGTATAATTTATTGTTCGATACTATGATTTTTAGATTATTTTTGCGTATTCTTCCTCGTTGTAAAATATAGGATTTTTTTTGTAGAGTTTTTTCGAATCTAAGTTAAATATATTTTTTAGATGATTAATATGAATAAGATTTTTTTAGTTTATTTTTTTTTTTTTTGTAGCAACATAAGTTTTGAACTATGTTTTCATTATTTATACGATGAATAGTTTTATTTATTTAAGATTTTTAAGACATATAAGATATTGAGTTTTAAGTCTTGTTAGTTTGTTGACATTGTTACGTGCAGTTTTGTGAGATAAAGAAGGTTTATACTGGTAATTCTGGTTTGTTTATTTTATAGACATTATTTTTTATACCCCCCCCCCCCCCCCCCCCCCCCCCCCCCCCCCCCCCCCCCCCCCCCCCCCCATGAAAATTTCTCTTATTATACTATATTACTTTAATTCCATGATTTGGATCTGTTTTATTTGATGTTTTTTTTTTTTAGATTTTAGAATTTTTGTTATTCTTAAAGTTAATTTCTCATTATTCCATAAGTATTATTAATTAACTTTATCCCCCCCCCCAAATTTTTTGGTTGTATATTAATTTTTTTTATTTTTTGCAATAACCTTTTACAGTTTTGTTGTTCTTGTGTTTGTTTTTTTGATTTCAAGATTTTAAATATGAAGTTTTTTATTATGTTCTATTTTTTGTTTACCATTATTTCTTTTTTAGCGTTATTTCTTATTCTAGAATAGTTTGCAAATTATGAGAATTTTTTCTAAATTTTTTGATGTAAGTTTCTTTTTTACAGAGCCCCCCCCCCCCCCCCCCCCCACCCCCCCCCCCCCCCCCCCCCCCCCCCTCTTTGTTTTTTTTTTTTTTTTTTTGTTTTTAGTTTTGGGAGTATTTTAGTTTTTTTACATTTTTTTTTTGGTTGTAGAATCCATTTTAATGTTTATTTTTTAGATTAAGATTTTGGCAAAAGTCATTTTGGTTGACGTTCGTGTTTGAGTGTATAGATCTTTTTTAATTATGTTATTCTTTTAAATTTATGTTTTTAAGATGTTCTTTTTTCAAGGGTTTTTTATGTGTGTGCTTTTTTTTTTTTTTTTATTATTTGAGATTATGTAGTTATTTGTCAAATATTTTTTTTTTTTAAATTTGGATAATATGTTTATTATAATATATCCCCCCCCCCCCCCCCCCCCCCCCCCCCCCCCCAACCACACCCCCCCCCCCCTCAACCCCCCCCCCCCCACCCCAATAAAGTAATTATTTTTATTTTGTTTCTTAATATACGGGTAGTATTTTTTCTTTTTTTTTTTTTGTTTTCAATTTTCTTACATTGCTTTAGTTTTTTCATTTGTTTTTTTGGGTTTAATACTTGTCGTGTTCACTTAATTTTAGTTTATATATCTGTTTTATTTAAATTCAGTTTTTATTCTAAATATTTACATCTATACCATTATTTTATTTTTATTTTTTCCCCCCCCCCCCCCCCCCCCCCCCCCCACCTCACTTTAAGAATATAATAAGTTTTTATAGAAAAAGAGAAAATACAGATTTTATTTCTATATTTATCGGAAACAACTATTCAGCTAATAAAATGCACCACTATCCCCCCCCCCCCCCATGGTTGTTACCCCCCCCCCAAATTTCACTTCTCTTGAGTATTTGTAGAACCTGAAATATTTGACCCATTAATCGTATATAGAACATTGTAAAACTAAAAAAAAAAAAAACTGTTAAATTTTTTTAAAGCATTTTCTTACATTCATGTTAAATATTTTTTGCTATTCTCCTAAAGAACTCTTGAGCAATGTGACAGAGGCGTTTAAAAGTTTAATGTTAAGAAAATCTTCATGCACGGGTGATTTGTGAAACGTAAATTAATTTCATTTAAGTAATATTCCGCAATAATTTTTTTTCAGGGTTTCCCGCAAGTACCCTACAGAGGGTTTCACACATTTTTGTAACGATTTTGCAAAGATATATATAGAAATAAATATAAGAATTTTATTTTCTAATGTGTTCAGTCTGATAGCCCTTTCTTTGAACCATTATATTACATCTTGATTTCAAAGATGAAAGTCCTTTTCTTAAAACATCAAGGCTGATATTGTTCCACTCCTCCATCACAATCTTGTAGTAATATAATCTTTTGTAGTAATATATGAATGCATCTTGTGTTTGCGTGATTATGGCAACGCTATACTAGGGCAATCTGCCAAGGATGGGGGGTGCCTAGGTAGGAGAACTTTCTAAGGGGTTCTAAAGCGTATTCACGTTACATCTGGAAAAAACCTACCAAAAATCCAGACTGTTAGATCGACAGCTGCTCGATGGGACCCGATCCCGGGACCTTCACTCTTCGGCCGTCTACCATTTTCAGTGACATAACTACTGTACGATGGTAAAGCTATAAATGTATCTTTAAGTAGAAATATAATTCAACTCATCTTCGTTTAGAAATATATTTAATTTTATATTTCAATTCCATTCATTATCACTGAAAAATAACGTTCAATAAATACTTGTCACACAATTTTGCTTTCATGCCTTATAAGATGCAATTTATTCCAGGAAAAATTCATGTATATGTAAAAAAAAAAGTTAGTATTATATTTGTTTGTTCATCTTAAAATACACTGGAATAAAATAAACTAGAAGTTTCTGTAGAAAATTTTACTTAATTGAAGTTTTAGATGTATTTCGTATTTTGTGCGTATTAAGAAAATACATGTATTTTGTATTTTTTTCAATTTAGAAAGCATTTTGTATTTTGTAATTTTTTGTGTTTGAATAAATGTAATTTGTATTTTGCATCGAAAATACATTTATTTATGTATTTTGCCTAACTCTGCTTCTGTAGCTGCTTTCAAAGAGCATTGCAGAGCAAGCAGTAATTATTTTTATTTTCAACGGAGATGAGTCTCCGTTGAACTGGAGAGAGTATGAGGGAACGTCCTCTAAGTGAAACTGTACTCCCCCTCTCTAAACAACGGGGGATGAGGGGGAGAAAAGCAATAAACTTTAGGTTTACCATTGCCGATCTCTGGGAAGATAGGGTACATTACGTACAATTCCTCCCCCCTCAAGAATAGCAAGAATAGCCCCTCTTTACCTTGCCCAGGGACAGCAATTTATAATTCTCCCCCCTACACCCAGGCCAGCGGCTAGCTCGTGACTTGAATGACCCAGATGGCGCACTATTACGGCGGAGAATTTTCACAGAAATGTAGACTCGATAGTTTCGTTTATAGCTAATTTATTTTTCATCAAATATTTTTTTTTATTGAAAAATCAGTAAACACTTTGAGCATGTATCTCCCGTTTACGAAATTCGTTTATCTTAATTAGCAAATATTTTACGGCTGTTCAAACACAAAAAACCTGTTTTTCCCAACTTTAATTGAATATTAAAAATATTAATAGAACTGATATCAAAATTTTAGAAAATACATAATCTGTATCGCATTAATATCTTGGCAAGGAAAAAAAAACTGATTCAAAATAACAAAAATTGTAGACGTAGGACGAGAAAATACACTTCCCGTAGGTTAACATGGGAAGTCTCAGTTTCGTTTTCTACCAGCGTATGTCGCCTTAAGGTAGGAATCAACCAAAGACAAACACAGCACACTCATGGATTATGATGCCCCTTACAAACAGTCTTTAAAACTGATTACCCAGGCGAAACTGAATGAGTATTCTAAAGACAGTAATAAGAGACATATTCAAGAGCATATTCAACACACTGTGGAGCAAAAAATGCGGTACCCAGAAAAATATTTCAGAGAGGGTCCAAATGGGGGGAAAAAGCAGAATATTTAAAAAAGTCTTCATCATTATCTTTTTGTTGAGAAAAATTGCAACTTGGAGGAGGGGGTATTCAGACCATGGACCACCCACTTAAGTATGGCTTTTAAAAAGTGCATTCCTTATCAATAATGTTACAATTTTGTCTTTATTTGAAGAATGAATCCAGAATTAAACAAAACGTGGAAAGAAAATTAAGTGCCAAAATGAAAAAACACAGTCAGGGCGGGATTAAAGAGAAGGGGTTGGAGGGGGCGACGATCCCTCCCAAGAAAAAGAAATTAATGTAAACAATCATATTTTACTCCCTTAAAATGGATGCGTATGTGAATCTTCTAACTAACCGCCGCCACCCACAAAATTCCATTAATCCGTCAGTGGACTGGACCATTCATTAGGCTGAGTAGGCTATACCCTATCGGCCCCGATCATTTTAGGGGCTTTTGCAGCAATAGATCGAATGAATCTCTATAAATAAACTTAGACTTTTGTCTGTACATTTCTTGGAATTCAAAAATTTTGCGATTTCTATCCATTCATTTCGCCCAATGCTCTTCATATCTCTGTGTTCATCATCATCATCATCGAATTGTTCCTGAAAGGAGTGCCTATTCCATGACGGTTCAACTCCAGTTGTTTGATGAGTAGTTATACATCGATCGGTCATAAGATGCAGTATCAGAACATACATAATAATAAAGGTAAATAGTAATATATATTACAGCAAAACAGTATGAGAATAATGCAAAATGAAAATCTATATAAATAAAATTAGACTTTTGTCTGTGCATTTCTTGGAATTCAAAAATTTTGCGATTTCTATCCGTTTCAGGCACCTGGGAATCCGCTGCGACCCTTAAAAAAAGTTTGTCTGTCTGTCGTTCTGTCATTCCGTCCCTGACGTTTTTTTTTTTTTGTTCAAGCATCACGTAAATACGACTGAAGCGAATGATATGAAATTTGGTGTCATGATAGGTGGTCACTCAACTTAGGCTCTTGTGTACTAAATTCGGAAGTCGATCGCCGTAATGTTATTCTATGGGGAAAACGGCCTTCACTAGAATTCCATTTCGAAACGAACTATTGCATATTTTTCATCCATTTTTTTCCCTCTTCATCTGAAAACATTGATCTATATTTTTAGTTTAACAGAACTCGCTTAAAGTAATTAGAAGTATGTTAATTACATCTGAAAATAAAATGAAAATTTCAATGACAGCTACTTTCAGGTTTGCCTGGCGATTGCAAGAAAACTGTGCTGTTCTGAAAGATTTTAAAAGGAACATGTGTTATCTGAGACACTCTTCTCCGTAGTTACATGCTTTTTTATTCTATTTATAAATTTAAAACATGCTGAAAATTTTAATTTTTATGTAACTTTACGGGCTGTAAGATTTCAGTTTGCATCGAAGTTTCTTCAAGAATTCCTTCCCCCTACAGCTGAAGTGATTGATGGCCAGGCAACTCCAGAACTCCTTGTGGGGGGTGGTGAAGGAGAAAATCGTACAGGCACTACGAATAATGGAAGCACAGCAAGGCAGTGCCGTTGCATACCGTTAGCGCATAGAACTAGGATAGGGACGTAGAAGAGAAATGAGTATGGAGATTCCGACCGCAACACGTACGGGAGGATGGACGGAAGGAGGGACAGATTTCCTACTGGTGGGCGTTTTCCGTTTTCCAGATCTCCCTTCGGGTCGCGTATAGACAGCTGTCACGGAGTATGGATTCATTTATCACTAAAGGACTAGAAAAGCGCTCTTCGCCGCAAAAAGTGCATGGGATTAGAGGGATGAAGAAAGAAATATACATGTATTTTAGACATTTGCGGTTTTATACTTTTTGGATCAAATTAATAGTAGTAGCATGATTATTATTATTTTTTTTCTATAGTGATACACTGTGACACATTTCAGATCTTGAGATAAGACTCAATTTCTTTCATAGATTTTTCAGGAAAGGTAAAAATTTGACTGGGTTTTTTTTTTTTTTTTTTTTTTTAAATGGAGCATTTCCCTATGCGCAGGAAAAATCAAATTTAAAATGCATGTATACTTATAGTTAAATATACTTAAAATTGCAAATGAAGTGAAATATATTTTTTACAGAATGAAGGATTTCTTTTAAAAATAAGTACATATCTAGTATTTTTTTTTGTTTGGTTTCAAATTGTAATTTAAAAGATCATGATTACATATGTATATTAATACATACGATTGTAAACATTTTAAACGTTTTTCTCGTCCAGGTTTAATATGAATCCATTTATATTAACACCAGTTACAACTTGGAAAGTTTCATTAAAATAAGACACATACAGAGAAATTTGGTTGTTATAGACAGTTTATGAAAAATTATTTTTGAGTAAGCACGGTTTAAAGTTACCTTACTGTTTTTAGCATAAGTTTCAGTAACCTAAGCTTAATTTGTACTTTTTATCTTTTTTTAAAATAAGAACTCATTTATTTATAACTTAGTTTTTCAGGATTGTATTTGTAAGGCGCGCTAACTTGAGCAGATTAATTTATCTTACAAATCTGCCTTTTTTAAACATAATTAAGCCATAATTTTTAAAATTTTAATTTTGAAATATTCCACTTTCTTGTTTACGACGCTTTTTAATTTTTAAAATTTTCATTAAATAAATTGCACATACTATATGATTGTAAAACTTATTTTATTTCATTACTAGCTGAAGTACCCGTCCTTGACGGCAAATTTCCAAAATTTCCAAATGCAAATTTCCAAAAAGTAAGAACTTTCGTCAGCATGGTAGGAGTGCACAGAATGGATGTAGTATGTTGCCAAAGTAAAGAAAGCGAAGTTATAATTTTTATGTATGTACATTCATAATCACTTTTAAATATTTTACTGGGGTGCGCGTAAATTGATCTTTACATTCCTTTCCAAAATTCTGCACCCCCTCCTTATTCGGTTGGAGTTTAAAATATTATTAAAGAATGTTTGTCATGCAAAATATTATTACAAAAAAGAAAACAAGCGTTTATTTAACATTCATGAGATTTAATAAAATCTCACTCAACAAAAATCAGCTAATAGCAAGCATAAATCGACGAAATTTGACAACACATTTTAGAAAACTACAGTTTAGAATAGAGAGAGGGGGGCGCATTTTAGGTTGTAATTTAAACAATTGCACAAATTGGTGTCAATAAGCACAGAAGTAATTGAGATTTTCAATTGAATAAAAACTGAAAAGACCCACTCTTTACATCCTTAATCCTTTTATGACTCTCACCCCTTTTTGCAAATCTATAGAAATGTATATGAGAAAACATGACGCATATTATCTGATGAACATGGCTTGGAATACATATTTACAGTATTCCAGCTTCCTCAGTCGTCGATGGCCCACGACAATATGTTGGATTATGTTGTAATATTGTGTAGACATACTACATTTTGTGTAGACATACATTGTGTTATGTGTAGACATACTACAGCAGTATGTGTATGTAAACCCTTGCTTGAACTTGAAGGTCTCCTTTTTAACAACTCGAAAACATATTGTACGGCAATCACATTGTGTTGAAGTGCAACTGTTTATGTCGGCATCCTATGCTGGCATTCAGCATCGCAGGGTGCAACGATACACTAGTGTACTGGTAATTCTTACCATACTACTTTAATGATTTTTATACACAATAGGCTTTTATAAGCTCGTCTTTGCACGTTCGTGTGTGCCTGCTTCATATTACCCTTTACTTAGGCTGTCATATGACTAATGATCTCTTTCAAGTACTTGTTAACCATCTTTGCCGCTTCGTGTGTTAGTTGTTTGACAAACGACTACGACTCTTTTGTACACAGCACGTTTACACCATAGATCTTCTGTTCTATGGTTTGCACTAAAATGGTACTTTTTTTATGAATACATGGGATGCACTTAATAGAGTATAGTGAATTTTTCTGTTTGGCTTGTCTACTTAAAAGTAATTGAAAGAATATTCACAAAAGCAGCGGTAGAGTTGAAAGGAGTAACTTATCTGATTCTTTCGATTTATTCTGATCGTTCGGCGTTCTTGAAATAAATATTTTTCAGGCATTGCTATATTACAAAACAGCTTTAAGCACATGCAGTGTTGTAGTCCTAAGAAAAAAAGTGGGGGGACGCACATTTTTGACGAAATTTTACCTAAACTTATCGAATTCATTAAATGTAATTATTCCTTAAAGAAAAAGAACCAATAAAACTAATTTAACCATCATTTGTTTATTAGTTAATTAAAATGAGCTTATTGTTAAATTATTGATTACTTGTTAATAATCTAAACTAAGTCTTTTTGATTAACCGTGTAAGCTACTTAATTTGTTGTTGCAAACACGTATATCGGATTTGTGTGCTTGGCTCGAAGCCCTCTTATAAATCCTCGTCAGAAGAACAGCACAAGGGGGGGGGGATGCCCTCCGTGGTGGTCTTTCTAAGGGGTCCTAACCCGTATTCACGCTAAGTTTCGGAAAGAACCACGAAAAACTCCGAACTGTTACGGACGCGCGATGGGAGCTACTTAATTTTTTATATTTACATTTATCAACAATCCATTGTTGTTGTTGTTATTGTGAACACATATAGCGGATTTGTGTGCTTAGCTCAAAGCCCGCTTATAAATACTCCTCAGAAAGACCACACAAGGGGAGGTGCCCTCCGTGGAGGTCTTTCTAAGGGGTCCTAACCCGCATTTACGCAGTTTTGGAGAGAATCACGGAAAACTCCGAACGGTTAGTCGACGGACGCGCAATGGGACCCGAACCCGGGACCTTCACACTTCACCCATACCATTTACAGTAACATAAATACTGTGCCATGATGAAGCAACAATCCAATGTCACTCAAAGTGACAGATTTTCTTTAGGATTGGTACATGACTATTCGCTATCCCGATTTTCATATAAAAGGAACATATAAAAGGAAATAACTTTCTTAGTGGAGCAAAGTGAAGATCTCACTATAAATATAATGAGCAGATGTTCTTTATTTTCGAGGACGCCTTGACTACTGAAAGCAAATATTTAAATACCAAGAACACTATGAATAGTAATTGTTCCTTCAATGAAAACAAAACTGTTTCATCTATAAAAAAAACTTTAAAATAGAATACTGTATTGCACTAGTTTCTGCTTTTATTTGACTTTTAAAAATTAACTAGCTGCCTCAAAATAGAAATTTTGGTCACGTTACTATAAATAATTATTATAAACATTAGGGTGATAAATACAAAAATATTCTGCAGCATTTTATTTGAAAAATATGTAGTGAAATTTACGATCGAAAATTAAAAAATATGATTGAAATATTTATTATCCTACATAAATATTATCATCGAGCTACGCCATTTCACTTTGCATCTTACCTAAATAATCTTTTTTTTTTTTTTTTCTTTTCCTCCTACCTCTGCGAACTCAAACGCACGTATAATCGCCATCAATCATACCAGCAAGGTTGAAAGCCTTGAAAGCTATTTGCTGAACAAGCTGTCACTCAAACTACGCAAAGAGGCTTTACCGCCAATTAACCCAGTCCTCAACTCGAGGGTGGGGATTACGAATCACATGACCTGGTGGTCGACGCAAAGCATGGAGATTTCCTATCTAGTCCTTAAAAGATCTATGCGTTAGCGCACAGGGGGGTGTTGAGGGTGAATTGTGTGGTCTCCCCGACTCGGACCGTCCAAACTGTCAAAAACTGCTC
This sequence comes from Cheiracanthium punctorium, assembly GCA_038373885.1. Lineage (NCBI taxonomy): Eukaryota > Metazoa > Arthropoda > Arachnida > Araneae > Cheiracanthiidae > Cheiracanthium > Cheiracanthium punctorium. The sequence goes on along the minus strand of JAWZYV010007947.1, from coordinate 702,035 downwards.
CCCCCCTCTTGCAAGAAAGTTTTCCCTTTTAACAAATTTTCATGTTATTTTCAGATGTAATTAACGGACTTCTAATTACTTTAGACGAGTTCTGTTAAACTAAAAATATAGATTAATGTTTTTAGATTAAGGGGAAAAAAGAATGGATGAAAAATATTCAATAGTTCGTTTCGAAATGGAGTTCTAGTGAAGGCCGTTTTCCCCATAGAATAACATTACGGCAATCGACTTCCGAATTTAGTACACAAGAACACAAGACCCTTAAGTAACGTCCCCTTCACTCACCCCCCCCTTCCTCTTCTATAATTTTTAGGGTCTTCTAGTAATTACGCTAGATCTGGATTCCATAAATTATTTACAAACATAGGTGCTCCAGAGTGCTTTTGAAGACGAGGAAGGCTGTTTGAAAGGGTGTGTGTGTGTGTGGGGGGGGGGGGGTTCGAATACGAGTTTAATGCTAACGCACACACAATTCACACATTTTTCTATAAAACATTTTTTGATTTTGACTTCGAGAGTTTTCTTTTATTGTGGGTTCGGGGCAACTACCCCATCTACCCTAACCTTAATCAGGCTCGTTGTGACTCCCTCTTCCCTTGACCTCCATTTATGGATGGATATGGATGAATGCACATATTTACAAAACGGCCCAGACAGCACATAAGCTTAAATCAAGCTTGACATTTGGCTTGGCAATGCAAGCTTGGCTTAAGCTGGATTTTAGCTTGCAAAGTGCGCAGTGATGGCGTCATCTGTGAAAGAGAATGGACATTAATTGTCTAGCGTTCTCAACTTTGCTGAAAGTTCGTAAAATATGTGTTTTATTTTATTACCAGTGCCATATTACCGGCAGGGCAAAGGGGGCAATTGCCCAGGGCCTACAGATTTTAGGGCCCAAAAATCTTACATCTTACACTTTTGTAATTTTAAAATAAAATTACAAAGGATAAAAAAAATTCAGAAGTTAAATAATTTTTTTAATTATAAAGTATGAACAATGAAAATAATTCAAATTTACATCTGTATAAATTAATTTAAACTTATTTTTAATTCTTCGAAATGCTCTATATCGATATAGCATACCAATATGTAGGAAAATAACCACATTTGTAAAGAGAATTTTTAGCGTTAAAAAAAAAAGCAAAATTTTTCAATTATTTGTTATTTTAAGAAATATTTACAAAAATTACTAAAGTTTTTGTATTCCATACATGTTAGCAACTGTGATATAGCATTTCGAAGTAACGTAACTATCTGTTTCTTTGATTTCAGATTACTTAACACAAAATTTGCGTTAAGTAAGTAAACCCATTCTATATTTCCAAATATGGAAATTCTTCAAAATAAAATACAATTATACTACGAAATTGATTTCAAAATCAGTCGTTTGTCTCGATTTTGGCCAGCAGTATTGCTCAACGATGAGTGTTGCGATATTGAAAGTTTTAAAACGTGTCTTGCTTTTAAGTTTATATTATGCTTATTTCCCTATTAGTAGAGTCTATAAATCACACATAACATTATTTAAATTTTGATTCATCCCATGGAAAAATAAAAGAAACTTATCAGCATCGCCCATACTTATCGATCTGGCGTGACAACAGTCACTTCAAACTTTAGTCACAGTTGCCCGAGCGGATAGCACGCGTTCCTTCCAGCCTGAAGTTACCGTGATCGATCCCAGCCGTCGACGTTTGATGGAACGGATTAAAGTAACTTAAAATTTCAGCATAGAGGGGGAAAAACAAAGTATGTGGGGCGCGTTCGCCAGCAGGCGCCCCGTGTATTTAGAAAAAAAATTTTAAGCTTGAAATGTCAAGCTTAATGCAAGCTGGGCAAGTGTAAACTAGAACATTTGATTCAAGCTATACGCTTGAAATTTTCAAGCTTATTGACTTGATAAATCAAGCTTGCTGCAAGTTTGATGCAAGTTTGCTGTGCTGTCTGGGGGCTGCATATTTTTCTGCCAAGGAGTAACGTCTGATCACATAGAATATTGTGTGCATACTTTTGTGCTACTATAAAATAAATTAGTCCTCTTTCGAGACCAAGGAGGAGGAATTCTCATTCAACAGCACATTGTGATATGTATGCAAAGCCTCTGAATTTGGGGCCCTTGTACAAGCTCGGCTTGGGCCCTCTTTGTTTTTTTAGGGTAGGGGGAATGGTTAATCTAGGCAAAATATGCAATAGTTCGTTTCGAAATGGAGTTCTAGTGAAGGCCGTTTTCCCCATAGAATAACATTACGGCGATCGACTTCCGAATTTAGTACACAAGAGCCTTAAGCAGGGCCGTATTACACATCAAGCTGAGTATGCTTCTCTATGGGCTTTGGGCTCCTAGGCGACCTGCGTTAAAATGTAGAAGAAAAAAATCATTGTTATTAAATCTATTTTAGTGTAATATTTATACAGTATTTGTCACTTTGAGAAAAAAATTCTAATTAATTAGCGACTTTGTACACAATAAAAAATTTCCGGCATTGTTTGTTTGTGTGCGATTATGGCAACGCTACTCTAGGGCGATCTGCCAAGGATGTGGAATGCCTTGGTAGGAGGACTTTCTAAGGGATTTTAACTCATATTCCCGTTACATCTGGAGAAAACCTACCCAAACTCCAGACCGTTAGATCGACAGCCGCGCGATGGGACCCGAACTGGGGACCTTCACACTTCGGCCGTCTACCATTTTCCGTGACATAATCACTGTGCCATGGTGAGGCTTCCGGCATTGTTAGGCACTATACTTCTTTTGAAATAAACTGTCTTAATCCGGCACTGCCAATGATTAAGTCTCTTTCTTTCAGTAACAAGTAACCAAGCCTTAGTCCAGGGCTCGTGCGTTCTCGCATTTTAGACGTAAATGGAAATTTTTTGAAAACTTTGACTCTCATTTTCTGAAACTGCGAGTCAAAGTTTGACTCGCAAAATTTCGGTTCATTTATATTAATACAAAAATCATGAAAATTGTCATTTCACATTGTAACGCTCGTTATCGCGCGTAACGTGCATTGTTTCTCAGAGATAACGCTCGCAAGTTCTACAGTGAAAGGCATGAAAAGTGCTACGTTTGCAATATTTCACACATTTCGACTTTCCCAGGTTGGCAAATCTGCAAAGCTATTCTATAAGTTCGAATGTTCGATACACAATGCCAATGCTTGCTTGAAATACCTTCAGGAAGCTTGCTTCAAGATTCAAGATTTGTATGTTTCTAAACACAAGCACATTAAAATCTCCTTTTACTAGCTTTGACCTTAATATTTAGGAGTAAAATTGTTAACTACATGAGGGAAAAAATAACTAACGTATTTTTAAATGCTACATAAAAAAAATAATATTTTTTAAAAACTCTAAATTGACTAGCATTTCCAAAAGTTTAATTGATAGGAGTCAATTTGACTCGCAGACTTTTAAGTCTAGAGCAAGAGCTGATGAGCTCAATAGAAGGTATTCAATTTGATTTTGCACAATGTCGGCTGACAGTTATATCGCACCTACATAAATCAGAGGTTTTGTAGCAAATGCAGTGAATAACAATAAAGCATTTGCAAGCTACTACGTCAAAAAGTAATAAATATTTTTGGTTAAAACCGTCAATTTTCTGCTTCAACGAATCCTTGTTAATTTGTTAGCAAATATACTATCAATTTGAGGAAAATAGATGCTTTCTTTCTTTAACTTTGAGTGCAAAATCGTATCTCCTGTGAACCACACCAAATCACGTTCTCATCAGTTAAAAGGTTGTCTGATCAAAAATCTTCACTCCTATTTATAATTTACTAGCTGCGTGCCCGTTCTTCACACGGTAGGAAACGAAAAATTTCCTCACATGTGTAATTCGAATTAATTCCAGTGATGTGGAATCTAGAAAAAGCAAAATTATTTCACTCTTGACTTAAAATTTGTGTCATATATGTAATAACCTGAGATCATTTCAATATAATGACACACACAAAAAAAAAAAAAAAAAAAAAAAACTATGTCAGCATCATTCGGTATCAAAAAAGTGAAAAAGGACCGTTTGCAGTGAACTTCTCACTTTCAAAATGTCTTATTTCCTCAGACATGCTGTCTTTTAGGTTCACGTTTTAGCGTTAAATACCTCAGACACTACATGAAATGGACATTTTTTTTATTTTAAAAATACGTCACCCTCTCTTGCAACCCTTTACAAAAAGAAAAGAGATAAGAGATAAGACTGCGCTATTTATAAAGGCTTTAAAATTGTTTTTCTAGATTATGCAGTTTAATTTTTCTTCTCACAAATAAATCCAGTATTTATTAAAGGAAATCGAGCCAAGCAAAGAAATCGTCTGCTCGCGGGACCCGTTTTTATTTATTTTTTTCAACTGGCAATTTTAATCATTGTTACTGTATCCATGACAACCAAACCGCAAGGTATCAAACCGAAACTCATAAGCATGTGCTACTGAAATGAAAATCCTTCTTTACTTAAAAATTCGTAAAAATTCTCCTAATTTATATTTTTCCTCCGTTCTTCTTTTAAAAGTGGGCGAATTGTGTGCTCCGTCTTTTGCCCAAATATAAAAAGTTACGACAGATAGAATTCAAGATGCAGCAGTTTTAAAAATATTTTACGAAAGTCAGCGTCAAATTCAATTTTATTTGAAAATTTCCCAAAAATCTGAATATTATGTTACACAGTCCGAACAAACAGTTTTTAATAGAAAATTTTCTCCTCTATACGATGATGTAACTATCGTTTTCTTGCGAGCGCAATTACCGGCGTTATTATGTATTACGCAAGAAAAATCGCTAAAAATCGGACAAAACATAAAATAAAACATTTTCTAATTCGAATTTCGAAAAAATCGCTTCGAGGTGTGTCGAGACCCGTCTTGGAGAATTTCCGTACAAAATTTGGTAGGTCTACGATCAGCCGTTTCCGAGCTACGCGAGACACAGACAGACAGACAAACGGACAGTTTACACACTGTTTTATTTATATAGATGTGTGTTTTTAACAAAGAATTTCAATTTTTATACTTACAAATCCAAAGTGATTCAAAGTATGTGGGGTATACCATTCAATACATTCTCAGTTCATCACAAGATGTTGAAAGATTCGTAAAACTATTGATAGAATCCCCAAGACAAGCTTGTGGAGCTGAGTGTACAGATGGTTTTATGAAAATGACAAAATGAACGATGTCTAACTTCATAGTCCAGGCAAATTAGACCAAAAAACAGCAAATGGGGGAAAAAATTTATATATTTTTGAAACTTGGGGGAAACACTAAATCGGTATGTAGTTGTATGAAACAGAAAAGTTCCCCCCTCTCGGGGTGCCACGTCCCCCCCTTTGCCCCCCCAAATGGTCACTTTTTTAGATTTTCACTTATATCTCAAAAACCGTTCGTTTTAGCAAAAAAATGTCAATTACAAAAAGAAAGCTGATAAAATTTCCTACAAGATTGTAATTGGTTATTTTTTTCTATATGCAATAGTTTTCGAGATATGTTTTAGACAAAATCGCAAATTTTTGGAAAACGTTTCTTTTTATCCCGATTTTTAACAAATTTTGTCTTTTAACCAGTGGCGGCTCGTGGGATACAGCAAGTACAGCCGGGCTGCACTTGAAATTATCAGCACATACTTTAAAATAATTTATTCTACTAATTTTCCTAAATTCAGATAAGAATTGTGGAATTCCTACGGTAAATTAAAAAAATATCCGAAAAAAATCAAACAAAGAAAAAACGTATTGTGGCCGGATCGCTCATTCAGAAAAAAAGCACTTTAATCTTCCCGCAATTCAATTGGGAAAATCTTTGGTTCAGCCCAGAGCGCTGAAAAGAAAATTGGCAGCACCGTTGCCATGACAACGACTACGTAAGCAGCCTCTCCGGCATAGGGAGTATGCAGCTGATACAGCTGATGAACGATTTTTTAACGGCGGCTGAACTTGAGAACTCGACTAACTGATTGGCTCGGACGAAGAGTGAGGGAGGGGGTAAGGAGAATATATGTTTGGAAAACTCTCGACTTTATATTGCTGAATTTATCAAGAAGGTAAGCCTGAATAGACGCTTATGAATGGACAATTACCCATCAAAGCAGTATTGTTTTTAAGTAAGCAAGAACTGGCATTTAGAGGACATGGCGAGCGAGAAAATTCTTTAAACATGGGAAATTTTAAAGAGCTTTTAAAATTATTGATATCTGACTTAAAACAACGCCTTTTTATGGGGACATCACTGACCGATTCGCATGTTTAAAAGAAAGGAGGATTGAATTGACTTATAAAAAATAAGTAAGTTTTTTTTTTTTTCCTTTTCTTCTCAAGTTATCGTTACAAAAGAAAATTCTAAGGAAACTTCGAATCAGACACGCATTAATGCAATTTTGAGGATAAGAGCGGCTGGTTGAAATTAATGTCCATTTTATGGAAGTAAAATAGGATCTCTTACATCTTTTTATATAATTTCTTTTTTTTTTCCCTCGGTGAGGGCTTAATCCGCCAGCTTTCGAATTCAGTAACAAAGATTTTCCAATCCTGTCCGGAGGAAAGGGGGGGGGGGGTCGCATATGCTTCCGGCTGCACTAACAGTTTTGACCACAGGCCGCCACTGCTTTTAACCCTTCAACCCTCAGTTTTAAAGCAATTGTTTTCGTAACAAAGTTGTAGAGTATTCAATTACCTTTAAAGTGAGTTATTATATGTAACTTTATCTTTAAATGATCAAAAGTTATTGCAATTTGAAATTTTCAATAAATTTAGCAAATTTGAATGAAAACTACATTGCGCGTCAAAGTATTATAAAGTTTTGAAACTTTGGGAAAACATTGGTTGGGGATGTAGTTGTATGAAACAGAAAAGTTACCCCCTCTCGGGGGGGCACGTCCCCCCTTTAGCCCCCCGCCAAAAAAAAACAAGGTCCTTTTTGGGATTTTCACTTTTATCTCAAAACCGTACGTCTTAGCAAAAAAAATGTCAATTACAAAATGAAAGCTGATAAAATTTCCTACAAGATTGTAACAGGTTATTTTTTTCTATATGCAGTAGCTTTCGAGATATGTTTTAGGCAAAATCGCAAATTTTTGGAAAACGTTTCTTTTTATCCCGATTTTTAACAAATTTTCTCTTTTAACCCTTCAACCCTCAGTTTTACAGAAATTGTTTTCGTAACAAAGTTATGAAACATAAAAGTTCCCACCTCTCGGGGTGCCGCTTCCCTCCTTTAGCTCCCCCCCCCCAAAAAAGGACCATTTTTTGGATTTTCCCATTTATCTCAAAAACCGTGCATGTTAGCAAAAAAATGTCAAATACAAAATGAAATCTGATGAATTTTCCTACAAGATTGTTATGGCTTATTTTTTCTAGATGCAGAAACTTTCAAGATATACGTCTTAGAAAAAATTGCAAATTTTTGGAAAACGCTTCTTTTTATCACTATTTCCCACTAACTTTGCCTTATAGCTCTTCAACCATCAGTTTGACAGGAATGGGTTTAAAGCAAAATTTTAAAGTATTCAATTATCTTTAAATTTAATTTTTATATGTAATTGTATTTTTAAATGATCGAAAGTTACAGCAATTTGAAATTTTCAATACTTTTAGGGAATTCGAATGAAAAATGCATTGTGCGTCAGAATGCAAGAAAAAAACCTAGGAAAAAGCTTATAAACGTTTGAAATTTGGGGAAAACACTGGTTGGGTATGTAGTTGCATGAAACAGTCTCTAGGGGTGCCGCGTCCCCCCCTCTTAGCCCCCTCCCCTTAAAGTTCCCTTTTTAGATTTTCATTTTTATCCCAAAATTGGTGCTTCTTAGCAAAAGCATGCCAATTACAAAATGAAAGCTGACAAAATTTCCTAGAAGATTATAATTTTATTTTTTTATGTATTGAATTATTTATTATTCAATATCTTTATTATTAGTATTTTTTTTCTATATCGAATAGCTTCGAGATATGTTTTAGAAAACCTCGCAAATTTATGGAAAACCCCTTTTTTTTTCATCCCATATTTCGGCTAACTTTCCTTCTAGCTGCTGATTCTTAATTCAGAGAATCGAACAGTCGAATTATCAAAATTTGTAATCTCCTTTTTTCAAGAAATTCCTCTCTCTTCTGTTACATTTTCCTTATCTTTAAATCATTGTCCGAAAGTCTGGGAAAATTCTTCAAAAGACGGCCAAGTGAAATGAGCGGGGATAACAAAGAACAATTTGGAACTCGGAAACTGAGGATGGAGAGAACGGGACTCATCGCTCTCTCTAGTTTATATGAAACGAAAACCAGCTCCAGAAACAATACTATTACTAATTTCATGACGCTGCATTAAACTTGCGGAAAGAAATGCGCGTGACTAAAGGTCAATTTGCGCTGTACAGCAATGTGCAGGAAGACTATGAAGGTACATTTTTATAAAAATAAAATTGTTCCATAGGTTTGTTGCACTATTATTGTACAGATGTTGCACACAAGAGAAAGTAAGTGAGCTATAATTATGCAGTAATTTTTTATTAATTTTGCTGACATAATTAATTCTGATGATGAATGATCACTGAAATGCAAATGTCAAAGTACATAATGTTGAACAGATGTATTGCATTACATAATTCTATTGATGTAAAAAATTATCACTTTCAAAACATTTTTTGGGTATTGGGAGAGGGGGTTAATTTAGACTTTAGTACTAACACTTATGTGTTAAATATGTGTTTATATACGAATAAAATGTAACTAGTTCAGCAGAAACAATAGGAGGAAGAAAAAAAAAGCGAAATAAAAACAAATCGTACGCTTATGTAATATAAATTATTACTGAAAAAAAGAGCCGTTTTGCATTAAAAAAAAATTGGAGGAAAGGGAGACGCCCCCCCCCCCCAAGGTAGAGGAACTTTCCTGTTTCTTAATATTGCACCCTCTACAAGTGTTTTCCCCAGGTTTCAAAACTTTATAAATTATTTTCTAGATTTTATCGTATTTGGTCGAGCAATGTAGTTTCCATTCGAATTTTTAAAAATTTACTGAAAATTTCTAATTGATATAATTTTTGATCAATTACAGACAAAATTACAAATAATAACTTATTTTAAAGGAATTGAATACTCCTGTAAAAGTGAGGGTTGAAGAGCTAGTATAACGCATAGTGGAAAATTGTGATTAAAAGAAGCGTTTTCCAAAACCTTGCGATTTTTTCAAAAACTTATATCTCGAAAGCTTTTGTATCTAGAAAAAAAATAACCCCCAACAATCTTGTAGGAAATTTTATCAGCTTTCATTTTGTAATTGACATTTTTTTGCTAAGACGTACGGTTTTTGAGATAAAAGTGAAAATCCCAAAAAGGACCTTGCTTTGGGGGGGCTAAAGGGGGGACGTGCCCCCCCGAGAGGGGGTAACTTTTCTGTTTCATACAACTACATCCCCAACCAATGTTTTGCCAAAGTTTCAAAAATTTATAATTTTTTTTCCTAGATTTTGTCATACTTTGACGCGCAATGTAGTTTTCATTCAAATTTGCTAAATGTATTGAAAATTTCAAATTGCAATAACTTTTGATCATTTAAAGATAAAGTTACAAATAATAACTCACTTTAAAGGTAATTGAATACTCTACAACTTTGTTACGAAAACAATTGCTGTAAAACTGGGGGTTGAAGGGTTAAAAGACAAAATTTGTTAAAAATCGGGATAAAAAGAAGCGTTTTCCAAAAATTTTGTCTAAAACATATCTCGAAAGCTATTGCATATAGAAAAAAATAACCAATTACAATCTTGTAGGAAATTTTATCAGCTTTCTTTTTGTAATTGACATTTTTTTTGCTAAAACGAACGGGTTTTGAGATAGAAGTGAAAATCTAAAAAAGTGACCTTTTTGGGGGCCAAAAGGGGGGGAACTTTTCTGTTTCATACAACTACATACCCAATTAGTGTTTTCCCCAAGTTTCAAAAATATATAAATTTTTTCCCCCATTTTTCCTAATTTGACTGGACTATCACCCACAAATCATATTTCAAAGCAGCTTAAGCTAAGAATAAGTGATAACGGAGATGTTCTATGATCAACATGGTTTTCTTGGATTTACGAGTCCTCACACGAAAAGTTAGTTCGATAAAAAAAGATAAGAAAAAATGTGTTCACAAATATTACGTCAGCTTCCTAAAATAATTTCCTTTTAAATTTGTATTTAAAAAAACAAAAAACAAAAAAAAAAAACAAAAAAAACTGGTAAATTAGTATTCCCTTCCCTTAAACTGGCATCTACGATTGTATGTAAATTTTTATCAAAAATCTCATTAAATTTGTAGAGAATGCGCCACCGGAAAATGCGGGTGGATTAGTATAATGTTTGAGCATTATTTTTGTGGTTCGAATACCCCTTTAAGACCTGGACTTTTTTGCTAACATCACAAAAAGTATTTAAGTGCAAGATAAATTTCTTATTTTAATTGTGTGAATAACTCATTAGGTTTTTCGAATAAGACACAACTCAAAAGAAATAAATTATTATTTTATACCTGATCCACTGTATATAAAATCGACTTAGAAAATATGCATGGCCCCCACATCCCATTACGGGCCTTGAACCCAGGATCAGTGACGGGCCCTCCACCCTTCCATTTTACAACCGCGTGCTATAATGTACGGTTATATCTTACCCATACTCTTTTTAGACAGCAATTTAACCTGAAAATACAGGGTATAACTGAAGAGCGGAGTGGATGAATATGTTAAGTGACATTTTTATAAAATAGTGATATCCGGACGAAAGAACATATTAAAGACTGCGTTGTCAATTAGACGTTCATTCGTTCTGCCAACTTTATTATAAGGTGGTTTTCAGTAGAGGAACAGGAAATAAATGAACTAATGAAAAAATAACTAATGAAATTTATTAATGAATTACTAAATCAGGGTTGCCACTCAATTTCTGAAAAAAAAATTCCCTGACTTTTCCAGGTTTTCCAGACCATCATGTGGTAAAAATCCAGACTATTTTTTATGTATATGATGTCAAATTTGTATATTTTCTTTGATATTTTTAGCTTCCCAAAGTAAGGTTAAACGTTGTTTGTTTACAAACACTGATTTTCCAGTCCAAATTACATGATTTTCCAGGTTTTGGGCTAAAATTTGCAATTTTCCCTGACTTCTCCCTGACTTTTTTTGCCAAAATGAAATTCCCTGACTTTTCCAGGTTTTCCCTGTTCTCCCTGACCAGTGGCAACCCTGTAAATTGTCTCTTAGCATGTTCCTCCACTCAGCTATACAATTATAGTAACTATTTTACAAGAAACTATTATAAAATTATTTTACTTAAAAACGACCACAGCAAGTATATTTAACACACCCAGATTAAAATAAAGTAGTTACTAAAAGCGAAATTTATGATCTATTTAAGTGATAGACCCTGGTTACAAAATAAGACTAGTTAATATAAGACTTCCGAGCTTTCTTCTGACTGAAATGATCATCGACGCCGGAAAAGTCAAAAGTCGGCCAATTCTTCCTCAATTGCTAAATAGTTAATGACTTTGATATGTTATGCTCCTTTGCCAAGTTTTCAATGAGTTCGCCGGTCTACTAAAAGACCTTTTATAGCCATACACACTGTTACTGTAATAGTACAAAAACGGCTAATTGCAGTTCACAGGTTCAAAAAAATTGTTTGGAGATTTTTATTGTAAATGAGGTCGAGAAGCATCATTGGGTCCTTTTCTGATTGGAAGACTGTACTATAAATGCTCTTCATGCGTAGAATTTCTTCAACCAATCTGTCAGAATCTGTGAAGAGTAGTATATAAAAGGCAGTTCTGCCTCTCCGCAGCCATCTGGATGAGTGTTTCCCTCGCCCCCCCCCCCCCGTCTGGCTCCTCCCTCTCTGTCTGGCTCTTACCTTATCAGTATGACCAGATGCGGGAAGGGTTGATAAGGATTTTTCTAGACATGGGAACTTGTAAAATTTTTAGGGATTTTTAGACCTTAACATATTTTGAAATCAAAATAACGGGACTATAAAGGGTAATTTTAAACTTAATATGTTAAAGTATTAAAATTAGGATACTTTTCATAGATATAAAACTTTACATACTTTATGGTTTTAAACCTGAAATAAAAATTTATTAATTAAATATGAGGTCCCGCCAACCACCCGATAGAACAAGAAGTCTATCGCCCCATTTTTTGAACCTGTAATAGTAATGTAAGGCTCGAATAAAAACACAAAAATAGAGCTGTAATCACAATTATTATATGCATAAATACAATAATTTACATAAAAAGGATTACATTTTTACACTTACAAAGTTTTATACACTTTCAGTTTTTTTTTTTTTTTTTTTTTTTTTTTTTTTATTATTATGCTGTAATGTCCATAAGCAAGGGATTTTACACAGTCTTCCAGTGTATACCTTTTGTCACCAAAGCAACTGAATGAAATTTAATTTATTTCAATAGCATAAATTATATGATTAATACTTTGAATACGTGTAGTTATGGGATTTTGAAAACATTCTCCTTTTCTTTCATGCATATTACAAATTACAAATAGTGTTTAGTATAACTTGATTTATATATTTTAGAATTTTAATACGATATGATTTATGTACAATAATATTTTTAGTTTTTCGTTATATTTATATTATGAAAGCATAGTTTTACACGTTAATCAACATTTTAAGTGGTATTTTATTTGTACAGTTAACGAACTTTACGTATTTTATGGAAAAGTGGGTATAGGTTTAACTAACAAATACCTTTAAACTCGCATGCGGATAATACTATAGTTACAAACTTGGGCTATTGAGGATAGAAATTCAAGAATACTTTTAGCATATTAAGACAATTTATATCGCTTGTACAGTTTTAGTACATCAATATGCACTTTATACCACGTTTACATAAATATATTATTAGGAAGAAGGAATTTAATATAGAATATATTTAAACTTTGTCTTATTATTATATTATTATAAAAAAAAAAAAAATTGCATTGCAAAACACAATTTGAAAACATCTGTACGTTTTAAATCTATGCATATAGATAAGACAAAACGTAAACATTATGATGATTAAAAATTTTAAGCATTTTAAATCATGTATAATTTAAATCTCTTAATACATTCACAACCTTTAAAAAATATCTGAACTCAGTATTAAAATATTTTAATCGTTAATTTTAAAAAAATATTTATTTTTTATTTTAAAACATAAATACCACCTTTTAATAAATTCACAGTCTTCGAAAAATATTTGACTCGTAATCGTTCAAAATTACTTTATTTTTTAAAATTAAAATATATATTCTACATTTTTACACACGTATTTTAAATTAAGTCATTTGATTAAACATTTAAATTTTAAATTAAAGGTATTTAATTCTATAAACATGAAATATTTAACATCTTTAAAAAATACTTAAATTTTTGTTTAGAACATAAACACATTATTTTAATAAATTCATAAACTGAAAGTATTATTATTTAAAACTTGCATGCAACATTTTAATAAACTCACGAACTATTTTTAAATGTTCGTGAGTTTATTAAAAAGATGACTTTTATGTAATATTTACGTAAATAATAATTTTTAAATGTAAAGAGGATTGAAATATACTTAACCTTTTACAGGCCAATATTTCCAATTTTGAACATCGAATTAAAAATTTATTAAAATATGAAATTTTATCAATATTAAAATTAGCAGATAAAGTTAAAATATGACTTGATTTTTTGAAAAAGTAATCGCATGTCTATCATTATTAGGAAACTGGGAAAAAATCATAAAAAACCCCATTTTCATAAATTTTTACAAAGATATTTTTATACACCCTCCCCCCTTCAAACTCTCATATCTTTACTTAAATTTAAAAATAAATATTTTTTTAATTCTTAATATTTCACTTATTATTTAAAATACTCATCAGTATATTCAGTTTTTGAAACCAGTGTAAATTATAGTCAAAAATTACCCATGCTCCCAATTGGAAAAGTGAAAATTGTGTAAAAAAAAAAAAAAAAAAAATCCATTTAAATGATTAATATCCTTTAACTAACGCATTACAAGACGAAACATGCAAAAAACTAATTTCAAATATGTCTGGAACTCAATGCGGTCTGTAAAAGATTAATTTATTTTAAAAGTTAGATTAATCATTGTCGACAGCTCTGCCCCCTATGAAACCGGGCAGAAGTCTGGATGAGTGCTTTCCCCCTGTCTGGCTCCTTCCCCTCTGTCTGGCTTTTGTCTGATCTGTATGACCTGATGCGGAAAAGGGATGATAAGGATTTTTCTTCATAAGGGAACTTTTAAAATTTTTAGCGAATTTTAGACAGACATATTCTGAAATCAGAATAAAGGGACTTATGAAGGGAAACTTTAAACTTTAACATATTAAATATTAAAATTAGTGTACTTTTCATACATATAAAAGTTTACATACTTTATGGTTTTAAACCTGAAATAAAAATTTATTAATTAAATATAGGTTCAGACCAACCACCCGATAGAACAAGAAGTCTATCGCATAATTTTCTAAACCTGTAAATAGTAATGTATATCTCAAATAAAAACACAAAAATACAACTGTAATTACACTTATTATATACATAAATGCAATGAAAAGGATTACATTCTTACACTTACAGTTTATACACTTTCAGATTTTTTAAAAATTATTTTGAATGCTGTAATGTCCATAAGCAAGGGATTTTACATCGTCTTCCAGTATATAGCTTTTGTCATCAAAACAACTTAATCAAAATTTATTTTTTTCAGTAGAATTAATTATATGATAAACAGTTTGAATACGTGAATGTATGTTACACGTAATTGCGGAATTTTGAAGACATTCTCCTTTTTTTATGCATATTACAATTTACAAATAGTGTTTAGTAAAACTTGATTTATATATTTTAGAGTTTTAATACGGTATGATTTATGTATTTTTTTAACTTTATGCGCAATAATATTTTTAGTTTATGGTAATATTTATATTACGAAACATAGTTTTACACATTAATCAACATTTTAAGTAGTATTTTATTTGTACAGTTAACGAACTTTACGTATTTTATGGAAAAGTGGGTATAGGTTTAACTAACAAATACCTTTAAACTTGCATGCGGATAATATTATTGTTAGAAACTTGAACCATTGAAGATAAAAATTCGCAGTTTTAGCATATTAAGACACAATTTATATCGCGTGTACAGTTTGGTACATCAGTATACACTTTATACTACGTTTACATAACTATGTAAGCAGGAATTTAATATAGAATACATTTCAACTGCGTAAATAAAATTATAGTTTTTCACTCAAAACCTATTAAATTAGAAAGAGTTATAATAAATACAAATAATTTAAACTAAAAGTACGACGGTTTTACTTACTTGAATGCATACCTAGTACCCTAATCCTTAATCCTTATATTTAGTTTAAATGTAGGTAAGAAAGCTTACAGTTTAGGAAAATAGGGTAAAAATTTAAAATACTTTAGCTCTTGAATTTTTATCTTCAATAGCCTAAGATTCTGACAATAGTATTATCCGAATGCAAGTTTAAAGGTATTTGTTATTTAAACCTATACCCACTTTTCCGTAAAATACGTAAAGTTCGTAAACTGTACAAATAAAAAATGTTGATTCATGCATAAAACTATGCTTTCATATCATAACTATGAATAAAAATATTATTGCATATAAAGTTAAAAAGTAAGAATAAATAAATCATATCGTATTAAAACTCTTAAATATATAAATAAAGTTATACTAAACACTACCTGTAATTTGTAATATGCATGAAAAAAAGTTCTAAGTTCCTAGGTGAGTACAAATAAAATAATACTAAAAATACGATTTACGACTTAAAAGCCATACCTTTATTTTCCAATTTATCTGTAAAAAACAAAGTTCGTTAACAGTAGAAAATATAAACTAGTACAAATGCTGCCTAAATTTTTACTTCTATACTAATCAATCAAAAATGTATTAAGTTGATTATAAAACTCAGCGTTTAAAGAAAAAAAATGTTTAGATTAAAAAGCTGTATACTATAACTTTACACTTCGTGGATCATTAATGGTAAAATCTAAATACTAAAACCTTTATATTATATAACTTTCTCGCGAATATAGTCAAGTTCCCTAACAGTAGAAGAAATGTATTACAATAGGTATTAATGCCTAAAAAGCAAGCTTTTATATTCTAGAAAACTGCTATTTTCTTAACAAAAATACGCTATAATCCTTAACGGTATACGTAAAATCTAGCTAAAAATTGAAACTATGTATTAAGATGTTCTACCGGGTGATGGTGGAGCCCCATATTTAATTAATAAATTTTTATTTCAGGCTTTAAATCATAAAGTATGTAAATTTTTATGTGTATGAAAAGTACCCTAATTTTAATATTTTCAGTCATTTTGACAGTTCGGTTGCAATTCTGTCATAATACACTATATTTTATAAAAAATAAAATTCACTTAGTTAAATTTGATCATATTTCTTTGCTTATTTCTGCCTTTAATAATTTTTAGCTTTAATTTTACAGAAATATTTACATAATCCATAGATAGTATATTAATAATTGTCTAATAAATTTGTAGTATCGTATCGTAATTTAAATGAATCAAAATTCACTACTTACTTTTCAGTATGTAACAGTTTTAATCTCTTCTGCACCAGCAATTCTTCATTGCGTTTTGTCCTCTATGTCTTTTAACAAAATACATTTTCTAAGTGTTTTTTTACTTTTGTATTAACAGTTGTAAGGAAACCGCTGGAATTACATTTTTTTTTTTTTTTTCCAAATCAATAGTTATCTAAATCTGTACTGTATTTTATGTTTATATTTATTATAACAACCTTTTATATGTAACTAATATATATTCGCTTATGCAATGTCTTAGTAGAATTTCGAGATACAAATAAGGCTTTTGGAATGTCATTGTAAACATCAATTGTTAAATACTGCAAAATCTGTAAAATTAGGTGTCTTCTTTTTGGCTTAAATAATCGTATCTCTGTTTCAAAAACAATTCGATATATTTAGATTCTTTATTTTAGATTTTATGCTTTACAATTTTATATTTATTTAAAAACAACTTCTTTCAATATGAATGTAATTCTTTAATTGTAAGAAATATTGATTGTATACAGTTTCTCTACGTCTTTAATGGTGTCTTTTTGTGTAAATCAGACATAAGCCCTCGTTCTTTGAATATAAATATAATATTTAATAAATCAAATATGGAAATTTTTGTTCATTAATTTCATCAGAAGTGCTTATAATTTAAAGAATACTGAAATTTGAAGAAAAACTGCAATATATAAAATGTTTGTAAAGAACATAAATTGTAACTTTCAACTAATCACATAAAAGTTCCAGAAACTAAAAAGCAATTTACTAAAAATGGAATAAGTTTACCTTGAGCCAGACTTTTTTATTTTATAAATGTTTAAATCAGTATTCTATTATTATGTATTATTATTTGGTAATTCTCTAATCTAATGGTTACGAATCTTTGGATTGGTACCTCAAATGGGGTCACAAAAAATAACCCTGGGATCACAAGGCGAATTTAAACGGAATCGAAAGGTACCGAAATATTTTTCCTCTAAAAACAGGTTTCCGTTGAATAAAAGTGTCTTCAACAGAATGAACTATTTCCTTTCAAAACAAATTTAAGTTTAAGGTTCAGTGGTTTAGGTATGTTTTAATATGCGAAGTTTAGGTAGTTAAAGTGAAGTCCTATATTTATAATGTCATTTAACTTCAGTGAAAACGTACTTAACAAAAGTACGTACTTCGGCTTTAACGTACTTTTTATACCAAAGCCAAAAATAAAATTTTGCTTTTCTTAAGAATTTTATTTCCTTGTTCTCGGAAATTTCCGTACCTTCAAAAACACTCGTCGTCAGTTTTCAGATTCTCTAGCGAGATGAATTGTGTATGAATGAAGGGAACGATCTTTTATCTTTTTTGCATGCTAGGCAGGGCTAAGAACAAGGCCATGTTTTTTATTTGTGATTCATCAATGTAAATGTCCCCTGTAAAGCCCTATCTATAATGATTCTGATTGTAGTGAAGAAGAAACAGAAGAGCCTATACCAAGCATACCCGACGCATTAAATGCTGTCAAAACATTATCACTATTTTTTGAATGCCGCATTGATGATGCACAGACTCTACAAGCCTATTATGGATATCCATTACGGTATTTTTAAAGTAGCATCTGCCCATTTAAAACAAAAGAAAATTACAGATTATTTACCTCAATAAAAATTGTAAGTAATGAAGAATTTTCTCAGTTTAATTTAAATTTAAAAAAATCAGGTCTGTTTAAAACACATGTTACAATGAAATTGTGAGCCCACTTTCTTTTTTTGTGTAATATTGGATCTTACCGGCGGTATTGCTTATAAAGTACTTCGGCTGTAACGTACTACTTTTTTAGGTCCCGTGAGAGTACGTTATAACCGGTGTCTACTGTATATAATTTTCTGGAATAGTTCTTCAAAGTGCTAAAATCGTATTGTAAAAGGAATGACTTCTCGGCACTGTGTTAAAAAATTTAGTGAATAAAAAAAATCACAGACAAAATTGTATTTATTTATTTTACTTTTCAAATTCGCTTTTTTTCTTAGAAGATGCCCTAACCAAATTTATCATACCAGTAGCTTTCACACTACCACTTTGATTCTAATGGCACTGATCATGGAAAAAGAAATCATTACTATATCTTCCTCCACTCCTCTAGAATATGGTCTCTTTTCACGTTATTCCATGTCAATCAAAATTTGTGCATCAACTGACCAGAAAGCAGCAGGAAATGAGTGGGTAAAATGGTAAACAGATATTCTATGGGATATAATCCTGAAATTCAGAGTGCTGTTACCTTTATATTGCTTGGAGTATGTTGGCTGTGTTATGTGTCATGATGTCTAGTTCTGAAGCACATGTGGAGAGTATTAATATAAAGTTTATATATATTTATATAAAATCTGCCCAATGCTTTAGATTTGAGGCAACTATACTTCATTGCACAATGGTGATGTACAAAATTTGAGAATTATATCCTAAAAAGTGTCAGAGATATGAAGATAAATATATGTTGACTTAAACTACTTTTCACATTGACTCTCAAAAGGGGGGGGGGGGGGGGAATGTCAATTGAGAGCATTTCAGGAATCACAAAAATTATGAAAGTTTTTTTTTTTTTTTTTTTTTTTTTCTCTAGCAATAAATTTTACATTCAAATTCATGTATAGCCACTGCCATCTATGTTTAAAGATATATCTCGAGACATTTTATGATAAAAGGCTAAAATTTTGAACACTACCTCACTGGTGCATAAAGCACATTTTACAAATTCGGAATTTTTTGTTTAGGGTTTAAAATTTTTCACATTTTAAAAATTAAAGAGAAGAATGTTTTTTTAACAGAGTATTTTTTTCCTACCTTATTTTGAACACCTTTTTTTTTTTCAATTTACTACATTGCCCACTTACCTTTAATGGATAAAGCATTAAGGGTGTTTAATCCTCATCCCAGGACTTTTGAATAGCCTTAAAAGCAAACTAATGATGTTAAAGCACTAAAAAAATTAATAATGCTTGTTCATCAAAGCACTATGGACTAATATTAGCAGTAAAGTTGTAGGTTTCAAGCAACTTAAAAAAAAAAAAAATTCATAAGCACAGAAATTGCTTTAAAAAAACGAGCAGAGGAGTTACTTGTTTGGGAAAATATTGCCAAATTCCATATATTTAGCATTTTTTCTTGAATGTTTCATAACTCCTACAGATTCATTGATTGTAGCAGTTCACAGTACAACTTGTAAAGAGACATTCTAAAACTTTCCGAGTCCCTAATGCAATCAAATTTTTTAAGCTGTTAAAAATTTGCATGATTTCCAAAAAGAACAACCGTAAAGTGTGTTATTATCTTTTCGGGAAAGCCTGTATGTATACATTATAAATGTGCCAATGGATGGCTGAAGCATCTCACCAGGAGAAAAGCAAAGAATTTTTTTCAAGGGGGGGGGGGACACATTATCAAATGCAATCACTCATAAGCATACAAAATATCTGCATGACAGAAAAACTTAACTTTTTATGTGTTGGAGAGTAAACTGCACTAAATAGATGAAAGCAGACAGAAATTTTAATGAACCTTTATTCTGTGCTTTATTACAAAAATTTTAAAGCATTATAAAAGAGTTGAACAGAACACAGGATGGAGAAATGGTTTTTTCAACATGAAAAGGTTATTCGCAAAATACTTAGTATTTTGTCTCTTTACTAAAAATGTAGATAAAAGTCAATTTAGTTCCATTAAAAGTTTTTTTTAATCTTCTTTGAATTTTGAAAAAGTCTGCATTTTTTAAAATACACAATTTAATGGAATGGATCATTACTGCTTGAAGATCAGAGCTGCAGTGTGTCAGAAATCAGAATGATGGATCAAAGCAAGTTTTGCCAATATTTCTTAGAGATTCTTAAATAGGAACCATCATTCATTAAAACACAAAAATTTTAAAATAAGTAGTTATAAAACCCTTTAAAATAACTATCTATCACTCCAATGTAGCTTAAAAGAGAGCCAATTCAGTTTCTCAGTTGTAAAATATTGCACATCCCAGAGCAATATGATAATATGAACATATATCACGAAATATGAATTTCTCAAGCTTTATAAGATAATGAAACATGTCGGAAATAAATTTTTTTCAAAACATAACTATCCTTAACAGGAATGAATAGCATGCAACTTTAAAGTCACAAGGAATGGGTTTACTCTCCAGCAATCTCTCCAAATTGAACATGGCCAGTTGCTGTAGCGTGATCCCTAGCTCCTCTGTCTCCACATAAACGTTGACCACACACATAGCAGCGCAGAGTAAAATTCGCAACATCAGTATATTGGCGACTTGATTTGGCTTCTCGAGCAATTTCTAATGCCATTTCCATTGCGACCCCGTCAGTAGCAGAAAAAATGGTTTGCATACATGTGTTGTCTATTTCCAAAACTAGAGGGTCATAGTGAATGCCGTCATAAATAAGGAACATTCGATTGGAATAGTTACAATTTTCTCCAAAGCAATGCATCTTCAAGCTTATAGTATCAACTGCAACTATTTCCACACGGAAATACTCACTAAGAATTGCCAGCTCAATAGCTCCACCCCAATGAGAAGTATCTTTGATCCAAGCACAATACTCTCCATTTGCCATTCCAAGAATAGCATCGGTGTATTTCTCTGGAGAGCTAGAAACCACATGAGCTATAAGTTCTCTTAATTCGGTGCTTCTTTCTGGATTCATATCACCATTTGACAGAACAAAATAAACGCTTGCAAAGAGACATGAATTATTGGAGGGAACAACATGTCTCATCATAATACCTCCACTTAATAATTCATTAGATACATGAAGAACTGGACCTTGTTGCAGTGGTACAGCTACACCAAAAACTGGAGCTAGTTGCACTGGCCTACTGGTTGATACGGCTGCATCAAAACCTGGAGGTGGTTGCACTGGCCTACTGGTTGATACGGCTGCACCAAAACCTGGAGGTGGTTGCACTGGCCTACTGGTTGATACGGCTGCATCAAAAACTGGCACTGGTTGCACTGGCCTACTGGTTGATACGGCTGCATCAGTAACTCTTTCCAGCTTCTCAATGATAATGGTTTCTCCAGAGCAAATATTCACATCTTTAAGATGCTTGTCATCAGCATCATCTGCCAATGCCTCGGGAGGATAACCACGGAGGATTTTGATGCAATCAGCCTTTAATTTAGTTTCTTTGCTCAACTGTTCTTTTAATTCTTTAACAGTAGTTTCGGCAGTTACAGTTTTCATGACAAACGATCCCTCTGCACTTTTGCAGCGGATAACAAAATCTCCAGAAGCCATAACCTGCAAGAAAAAATAAAATAGATAAATATAGTCATAAAACTGTGTTTTGTTAACAACATAATATGAACAGCAAGGCTGCCAACCTTTTGCAGCCTTTATTGTAGTATAAGGTTGGTTGATTTATGTTGTAGTATAAGGAACAAAATATGAAGTTTACAGACTTAATGTAATAATGCAGTTTTCATAAAGGGGGGTTCTAAAAATTACATAGCACTTATAATAAATACAGATATAAAATCCATCATTAAAAACTCATAAAAAATCACCTTCCTTTATAAAAGCTAAAGAAAGAAAAATATAAAAATACTACTAAGGCCAAATCAGAACATTTTTCAAAAGAATAAGAAGTGACAAAGAGCATATTGATCAGCAGGAAATAGCAGGAACTTATAAAATCAACTTCCCCTCAAAAACAGCAAAACCCATAGATGTTATATAGGCCTAACAAAAGAAGAATTAAGGAAAGATTAACATTTTAACAAAATTAAATTCAGAAAACAATCTATAACCGTTTCATGTTTCGCTTTTACAAAACCATCTGCAATAGATTTTAATAAGATTGCAAAAACTGGAAGAATTTACAAATAGAAGTTATGGTTTTTATCATAAATCATTGGAGATCATAGATACAGCTAGCACAGTTAATGATAAGACACATGAGCAACTAGATGAAGATTAGCATGAGCTCCTTCCAAAGAGAAATTTAACAGTCGAAGCCTTATGCTCCGGACTGAATTCTTGGAGGGGGCCATTGAACTTTTTACTTAGGTCTATATATTGTTCAAAGTGGAACTTTAGCATGTGAAACCATGAAGTATGCGAATCTAAAGTTGTAAAACCAAATTTCAGAGGGGGCTATGGCCACCTCACTGGAACCACCCTTGGCCTGATGATGGCTGAGAACACAGTGTTATCCATCTCCATCCCGTACTTTTTCTTGGCGTTCACGCAGTGTTTACAGTCCCCTTTACAAGGTCGTCTGGAGAGAGCGTCTGCATTTCCGTGCGAAGTTCCTTTGCGATGCTCTATTTCGAACTCATACTCCTGCAGCCTTTGGATCCAGCGAGCTATCTGACCTTCAGGTTCTTTAAAATTCAAAAGCCATCTCAAGGAAGCATGATCAGTCCGGAGAAGAAATTTCCGTCCATAGAGGTAGTGATGGAAATGCTCAATAGATTTAACAATAGTCAGCAATTCCTTACGAGTGACACAATAATTCCTCTCTGGCTTACCCAAGCTCTTGCTGAAGTAAGCTATGACACTTTCACCGTTTTCTGTTTGCTGCGAAAGCACGGCTCCTATCCCTTCATTACTGGCATCTGTATCCAAGATAAAGTCTTTGTCAGTCCGGGGATATGTCAAAATAGGAGACATCGTTAATGCCTGCTTTAGACTAATGAAAGATTTCTCGCATTCCTCTGTCCAATTAAAACTTGTTTGGGCTTCAGTCAATTTATGTAAAGGTCTCGCTATTGTTGAAAAATTTCTTACAAAACGGCGATAATAGGTGCACAGTCCGAGAAAACTTCGCAGTTCATGTACAGTTTCCGGACGAGGCCAATCGACAACCGCTTTAACTTTTTGTGGATCAGTCTTAACTCCGTCAGCAGAAATAACGTGACCAAGATAAGTAACTTCTTTACGTAAAAATTTGCATTTCTTTGGATTTAGTTTAAGGTTAGCATTTTGTAATCTAAGAAATACTTTACGAATATTATTTAAATGTTCTTCAAACGTTTTTTCCCACTATAATAATGTCATCTAAGTATACTAAGCAAGCCTCAGACGAAAGTCCACGTAATACCGTTTCCATTAGTCTTTCAAAAGTAGCGGGGGCATTGCAAAGACCGAAAGGCATTACCTTAAAGTGCCAGAGTGCTTGTCCGGTGGTAAAAGCTGTCTTTTCTTTATCTTCAGGTCGGATTTCGACTTGCCAATACCCGCTCTTTAAGTCCAACGTAGAGAACCACTGGCTTCCATTCAAAGCATCTAAAGTGTCATCTACTCGCGGGAGGGGATAGCAGTCTTTCCTCGTAATATCGTTCAGTTTCCGATAGTCGGCACAGAAACGTGTCCGTCCGTCCTTCTTTTTAACAAGAACAATTGGTGATGTGGTGTTGTCACTATATTATCACTTTTCTTTGGTTAATAATTAATGTAATTTACCTCCACCCAGAACGTTTTAGTAATTTAAGATCTTTCTAGTTAAAAATTTAAATAACCACTGTGTAATTTCTTACTTTTGGGGGGCTGTAAATTATTTATTTTGTTTTGGCAGTGTAAAGTTTTCCCTTTTGTTTACCCTTTTTGTGATTAAATTTTCTCTTCACCGGCCGTTTTTTTTTTTTGCCTTCAGGATGTTTAAAATTAATGTTCACCTTTTAATTGCCGTTCTGTGGGTAATCAGCACTTTGAAATATAGTGGCTATACTTCATATCTCCCTTTTCATTAATGTTGTTTTGATGGGATTTTTTTTTATTTTAAATTAATTTTCGTAACTTCCCGTAATCCTGCTTTTCCTTTTTTTTATTATTACTTTATTTCTCCGGTTAGGCATCTTCCTGTGAATTTTCAATAATTTTTTTTTCATCTTTTAAGTTTTGCTTACAATTTCATGCTATTGCATCATTTTCTCTGCCTGTTGCATCAGATCTCAGAAAGGACGCTATCTTTCCCGCGCTTTTCCTCCGAAATTCTTCTAGAAGCTTCCTTTTCCCCCCTCTTCCGGTCCAGATCGGACTATCCCGGAATGACTTTTAGGTGCACTCTCTGCTCTGATTGGCTGAGGGTAGCAGTTCCGGAGTGAGGAGGAGAGGCAAGCGCGCGATTTTTGGGCAGTTTTTCAGCTAGAACGTCCTGACTAGAGGGTGGTGTTTTTTTAGCTCTTGAGAGCTCAAGTTCAGCCCAGCCTTGGGTTGATTTGACAAGACGTGTAGGATGACCTGTTAACTGAAGGAAGACCCCTAGACACCCAATATGACGTGATCTGCCCCACCGTGGAGAGATAGAAATGAATTCCTGATCGACTACTGGCCGCTGAATGCGTACCTAGCACGACAGATAAAGGAGCCCGGATGAGATGACCTGCTAGGCCGACGCACGTTCCAGCCCCCGCCGACTGTGTCGCTGATTAGCACATGGCCCTCCGTGCTCCCATCTAATCGCCAAGCCGCCAGCGCACATGATATGGGTGAGATCATTCCTTGCTTTTCAATCTCTTGATATAATGTGAGTCCGTGAGTGGCGCCAATAGACGGGCATCTGCAATGTGCGCTTAGCCCCGAGACTCCGGTCTGACTAGAAGATCTTGATCCTTCTTTTTCTGCCATGATCAATGTATTGCTGCAACTCATGCTGTCTCTAAATGGTGGACTTCGCGTCATCTGCCCCCCCCCCTTTTCTTTTACTATTTTATTTTTATTGTTAAGATGTAATTTTATTTTCTTTTAAGCCTATTTTTTTTTGTTTAAATTACTTTTGACCATCGGTCTTCCTGTAAAATTATAAAAAAAATGGGATTGAACGTATTTTGTTGAAATGTACCATTCTGTATTGTATTAATTCCCATACAAGAGTAGCGTCTAAGCAAAAATTTTGTGAATTTCAAGCAAAACATGATTTTCCACTGAATTTAAATTCTGGTTTGCAACCATGGGTACCCAGGGGTTTAAAAATTTTTTTTTTACCAACATCTATGAGTGCTACCTGATCGCTTTTGCAGCACTGTAGCAGGCGTTAAATTGATCAAAATCTATTGTAATTGTTTTAATTAAGCTGTGAGATGTACCATAGAAATGTGTGTAAATTTTCACCTTGTTATTTCGCGGTTCACTGTCAATTGCTGCTGAGTCTTGCTTAAATTGTTAAAGTGTTCATTGTGCTGCATATTAAGTTTTAATATTTTTTTTCCTACTTGATCTAATATGTCATTTGGTTAAATAAAATGTTTCAATCCCATCCTTTTGGTTCTCTTTACTTTGACAACGATCAACACTAAGGGCGGCAAGAGGAAAATCCTGGGTTATTGTCTTCATTCAAAACAACGCATTTCTGATTTGTTATCTTTTTTTTTAGCTGTGAATTTGAATTGTGGTGTTCCAAATAGGAACAACACTACAAAATAGAAATTACACAGTGGTTATTTAAATTTTTAACTAGAAAGATCTTAAATTACTAAAACGTTCTGGGTGGAGGTAAATTACATTAATTATTAACCAAAGAAAAGTGATAATATAGTGACAACACCACAGTGACGCCCAAGGCCCCGACGATTCCTCTATTATGCCACCGTCCACCATTCCTTTAATCAGGCGTTCAGCTTCCTCTTTCTTTGCAAGAGGCAAACGCCTTGGATACTGCTTGATTGGTGGATGATCACCTGCATTAATTTTATGTTGTGTCACATTACAGTGGCCCACATCAGCGTCCCCGGTAGAGAATAAGTTTTGGAATTCCTGGAGTAATTTTTGCACTGCTATTCGCTGCTCCTTACTAAGTCCTTCAAGATCCTCCAGCATTAGTTGAAAATGATGACTATTAGAATATCCTTGAGGACGGGCAACGATATCCACCACTGGTTCACACGTCGCAATAACGGCCCCTTTTTCTACAGTCTTGGGTTTATCGTCCAAATTCAACACTCGAATAGGTATAGCTTCCCCTCTTAAATCCACGAGTGCGGCGGCTACCAAGACCCCTTTTAAGGAGAACTGGCTAGGAAAGTTCGTTACGACATACCGGAAATGTCCAGAGGCTTCAGGAACCCCTTGGATAAGAAATTCAGATCTTGCTGGTATAGTCGTCTTCTCTTTCGCGAATATAGAACATGATTTTGAACACTGCTCGCTTCTTGAAAACAAGGGAATCTCCTCCCCTCCTGTCCGTATCTCGTTCTTCTCTAAGTCTACGGTAAAGTTAAATTTTTGAAGGAAATCCAGTCCAAGGATACAAGGGTCAGTGATGTTAGCCACGTAGACCCTGTGCCGGAATTTCTTGGATCCACATTCAATGGATACATCCAGTTTTCCTTGTATCTCTGTCTTTTCTCCGGTAGCGGTCTTAATAGAGACTAGAACAATTGTTCCTTCAGTTTCATGGCGAAGTCCGATTTTAGAAGAGTGACATTTGTACCCGTATCCACTAGCATCAAACAAGGGATACCACAAATAGTTCCTTCAACATAAAGTCCAGTTTTTCCTCTGCTAAGTGCGGAAACTTCAAATTTCTCTTCAGGGGCTTTATTGAGAAAAGGCAGCCTCCGCCCCACAAGACGCCTAAGACCTAGTTTTCCTGTTTGGAGGGAAGTCACGTCGCATTCTCTTTTCACTGTCCCCTTTTATGACATCTCCAACAGGTCACGTTCGGATTCCTTCGGGGAGAGCGCCTTTTCCCAACAGCGAGACTATCCGATAATTCCTGGAGTGCCTTGAGTACAGAATCCAGTTTATCATCCTTTTCCTTGGCGGCGTCTCCCTCTATATCCACAGACCTTACATGCCTGGGTGTTTTCGAAACAGTTCTCGCAGCTTCATATTTATCGCATCATATCTACCAGTCTCGTAGAATGTTGTGTATCTTCGTCCCTGATAGCGTCGACGAAGTACTGGGCTGCTAAACTTTCTCGAACATCTAGGGGACATTCCGCGTAAGCTAGGCTCATCAATCGCTCAACATCGGCGGCTAATACCAGTAGACTTTCTCCAGGCCTTTGTCACCTTGCTTTCAATTCAGTCCTATAAAACTGGGTAAGATGGCTGTTTCCAAATCGAGATTCGAGAGCCTTTTCGACGGTCGGTAGGGCGTTCAACTTGTCACTCGGTATTCCTAGAAGAATCTCCGCAGCTGATCCTTGCAGAGAGGCCACAAGTTGACTGGCCTTGAAGCTATCCGTCCATCCATTTGTAGAGCTCACGATGTCAAACTGAGTCTTAAAAACAGTCCAAGATGTTTGGCTGTCAAATGTTAAATGCTTTACAGTCGGTCTAGAATTAATTATTTCTCCACTTGCCAAAATATTACTTGGCTTCCTCTCAAGATCAGAAAGTCTCTTTTCAAAATCGCTGATTTGTCCTTGCACATCATTGATTTGTCCTTTGACATCGCCGATTTGTTCTTGCACATCGCTTCGTACTCCCTCGATTTTTCTTGCACTTCGCTTCGTACTCCCTCGACTCTTTCATGCACAGATTGTATTTGAGTCTTCATTTCTTCTTGTCCTGAACGCATTTTCTCTCGTAGACTCTCTAGTCCCGAACAGATCTTCTCTTCCAGACTCTCCTGTCTGAAAGACATCTTTGACATATCTTCTTTCAGACTGTCTTGACCCGAAGACATCTTTGACATATCTTCTTTCAGACTGTCTTGACCCAAAGACATCTTTGACATATCTTCTTTCATCTTCCATGGCTGCTCTGGTTATTGGCATTCAAACAGATCCAGATCCCACTTCCTGACACCAATGTTACGAAAATCGCCAAGTGGGTGTATTTTGAAACAGTCCAATCAGCACAGTAAACAAAAATAACACTTTATTCACTGCTCGCAGCTCAATAGCTCAAAATAATACAAGAAACTTTAAAATGCGTAGACAAAATTCATAAATAAGCACAACAATAACGTTATTCATTTCACAGAATCAACCGTGCGCTTCAAAGTCTATCACTCAACTGAACTCTCCGGAGAGAGATCCTAGCACTTTTATAGAGATGATGACGTCACCAGAATCGCCGAGAAACTTCTGGAACAATCTTATAAAATTGAAATATGGTCTCGAGACATGAATTTTCTAGAAGCCACCATTTGTCGCCAAATCCATCGCCAAGTCGCCAAGACTACAGGGTTACCATTATCAGAGGACCGCTATTATGAATGCAAAATTAGTTCCACGGCGGCACATGCAATACGCGAGCAAATTAGGTTATTATTTTGCAACAATACAGTGAATACCAATTATATGAGGCAATTTTTGTTGCAGACCTTGAATTTAATAAATCATTCATAGTCACCTGATGTGATGTCGTTGATTATTAATTAAAGCATTAAATACTGAATTAAGATAATGAAATGTTTTTTTTCCCTTCATGTTCTGACAAACAAAGTATATTCTAAACTTTTCAATATTGTCAACTGCGCCTTTAAAAGAGGGTTGTTAAAAGGTATAACCTTCCATACATCTTTTATTTGGCCTATATAACAAAAGTGTTGGTTTAGACAGGAAAATTACTACTGAGACAAAAGTTTTGACATATAAAATGACGTATAACCGCTTTACTGCATATAAAGCTTTGAATTTTATTAGAAATGATGCAGAACTCTGGACAGTTGTGCAAATGACGTGTTCTTGGCCATCTATCTCCTGGAACAAAACTGCTCTGACACTCTCCTTACCCGCACCTGTGTCCAGGATAAACGGCTTGACAGGGTGAGGATACGACAGGATCGGAGAAGATGTTGGTGAGTTCGTTGAACGCATCATCACATTCTGCAGTCCATAGAAATTTTTGTCCAGTCTCGGTCAATTTGTGAAGTGGTCTTGATTTTTGAGAAAAGCCCTTCACGAATTTTTGATAGTAAGTACACAGACCGAGAAAACTTTTTAAGTCATGGATATTTTCAGGACGACTCCAGTTCTAGACTATGGACATCTTTTCGGGATTGGTTCGGACTCCGGAGGCAGTTATTATGTACCGACATTATGACCATTATGACAATGATGATATCGTCCAAATCAACGAGACATGCTTTGTAGGAAAGTCCTCTCAACACTGTCTCCATTAGATGCTCGAATGTAGCAGGTACGTTGCAGTGTCCAAAAGGCTTAACTTTGAACTGCCACAATCCTTGTCCCGTGATGAACGCAATTTTTTCAAGGTCATCAGGATGAATTTCTACTTGCCAGTGGCCACTCTTCAGATCCAAAGTGGAAAACCATTCATTTCCCGATAGTGTCCAAAGTGTCATCAATCCTGGGAAGAGAATAGCTGTCGTTCTTGGTAATGTCATTCAGACGTCTATAGTCAATGCAGAACCAAGTGGAACCATCCTTCTTCCGGACCATAACAATTGACGAGGCCCAGGGACTAGTTGATGGCTCGATGACGTCATCACGCTGCATCTCCTCTAAAAGTCTGCTCACCTCTTCTTGCTTAGCAAATGTCAGCCATCTAGGATGTTGCTTGATGGGAGAATGGCTGCGTGTGTCTATTCTATGTTGCGTTAACCTCGTACGGCTGAAGTCACCGGAAGTACAAGAGAAGAGGTCTTTGAATTCAGCTATACTTTCTCTGCAGCGCTTCTCTGTTCTGCCGTTAACTCCACGTCTTGTAATAATTCCTTTGTCAGACACTCAGATGATTTAGCTGTCGTTAGGCTGTTGTTTTTATTAATACAGGTAACAGGAGTACATGTTGCCAACACTTCATTTTTAAAAATTACTTTCGACTTGTCAGTCACGCTAGCTACTATAACAGGAATGCTAGTTTTTTACAAGTCCACAATTGTTGCTCCCACAAGTACTCCTCTGACAGGACAACTATTGTTTGGGTGTTCGATTAATCCTAGCCAGAATTTATTGCTTTCTTTAACTATTCCAGAAATTATAGAATCAGTTCTTGGAGGTAGAGTGATATCAGTCTGGGCTGTTATTTGCTGAATAGGTAAAACTGCTTAATTTTTAATGTCAAACACAGCTATTTCTTCTGAGTCTGGACGAAACTCTTTATTCTTAAAGTCCAAGTTAAATTTATGTGACTTTAGAAAGTCCAGTCCAAGAGTGAAAGAGTCTGTAATATACCACATGGCCGTATCTGGCATTTCCAAACGTGATTTCTACTTGCGCCTTTCCGCCCACTTCGATCTTGTCACCTGTCACAGTCTGGAGGGTCAATGAGGGCGGAGTCCAGATGGTCTTCAAATTTAATTTCTTGGCCAGGTCTTTCCTTATGATGGTTACATTTGCCCCAGTATCAATCACCATGTGGCATGGAGAGCCATTTACGTATCCTAGTATGAAGAGTCCATTACTGCAGCCATTCACTGAGGAAATCTGCAAGACTTTCAAATGAGGCTTTTAAATATCCCGCAGCCTCTGTTCTTCAAGATAGTCTCTTTTCTGTCTTCCTTCATGGGCTTCTCTGGTGCACTGATAACTGCGATCTTTATGACGAGAGTTCTTTTGTGAATCACAGTATTTTCATAAATGCCCCTCGCCACTGCACCTCCAGCATTTCACTTTTCTTGGCTCTGACTGTACTTGTCGTTCCACCAGATTTTCGAGGGTCTTTAAATTATTCACTAATCTCTCCATTTCTCCATCCATAGGCTCCTGGAACGACACAGTTCTAACATTATGCCGCTCTTTTCTTACGGCCAGCTGAGCTGCTTCCAACTTCATAGCGAATACGAGAGCGGACCTGAGACCTTTATTATCTGCCAAGATCAATGCTTTCTGAATTTCAGAGTCCAAGAAGCCTTCAATAAAATGTCACACTGCAACTTCTTCTTGAACGTATCAGGATAACTGTCATAGGCTAGATGACACAGCCTATCTATATCCGAAGCCAGGTCTTGAAGGGTCTCGCCAGGTCTTTGCATCCTAGACTTTAGTTGTATTCTACTATACTCTTTCTGGCACTTCTCACCAAATTTCATCTCCAAAGCACTTGCAAGGGCATCAAAATCTCCTGTCTTCATCACTCCGATGGTTTGTAGTACATTAATTGCGTCTTTGCTGAGAAAAGTGGCCAGTTGGTTCACTTTCTCGGAGTCATCCCAGCTATTCGCTTTGGCTACGATCAAGAATTGGGTCTTGTAAGCTTCCCAGG
Organism: Cheiracanthium punctorium; assembly: GCA_038373885.1. Taxonomy (NCBI): domain Eukaryota; kingdom Metazoa; phylum Arthropoda; class Arachnida; order Araneae; family Cheiracanthiidae; genus Cheiracanthium; species Cheiracanthium punctorium. The sequence continues at coordinate 670,318 of JAWZYV010007947.1, read as the reverse complement.
GAGTCTTTCCATCATAGGTCGTTAGTTTCACTGCTGGGCGGCATGACGACAACTTCATGTTTTCAGGTAATTTTCCCAGCTTCACTAGAGAGTCCAGTTTTTCCTCAATTTTATTCTCAAATTATTCACGTTTCTCGCTTGGCTTTCTTCTTGGAGTGACACTCTTTTCTCCACTTCCTCTAACCCAGTTTTCATCTCTTTGTGAGCAGTTTTTAACTCATCTAATCTGGTTTCTATCTTTCTTTGTCCATCTTCCACTTTCTTCTCTAGTCCAACCAATCCGGTTTCAATTTTCTTCTCCAAATCGGCTTGTCAGGCTTCAATTTTCTTCTCTAAATCGGCTTTCATCTCCATCATCTCCATGAGTTTTTGAAGTTGTTCTTCCATTTTCCCCCCTTGTCAAAACCATAAACTGGAAAATGAAAATCCTTTTTTAGAATCCCAATTCTGACACCAAATGTTGCAGAACTACTCTGCTTGTTTCCTGGGTTTGTCATTCTAAAGTCCAGTTGGTGTAGAAAATTCTTGTAAAGAGTCCATTTGTCAGGATGGAACACAAACTTTATTACTTCTAGAACTTAGTTGAACAATCAGCTGTACAAAATTCACAAGCACGATCAATCAGTAAAGTGCTTTCAACAGTCCGCTTAGATCAGAAGCTCTCACAAATGCTGTGATTCTCACACAAAATAAAACACTTCCACAGGTAAAATTCAGTGGAAATATACGAGGGATAACACTAACACTCCCTCGAGACTCAACAGTGAAGAATTTACACACAGCACTTTAAAAACAGCTTCGAAAACAAGTGCGAAACACCGCTTCTATCACAGAGCAAAGCAAGCGAACTTACTGAGAGAGCTCCATTCACACGCTGGATGCTCAACTCATACTGAACTGGGGCTGCTGAAGCACTCGTATTTATAGAGGAAGCAGAAGCTGCGGGCAGCTTCCAGAAAAGTCTATTTTTCGGAGATTCTACATAAAGCGGGAATTTTGATTACGTCATAGAAGAGAAATGTTAGATTATTATGCGTTTTTAATGCAGGAAAACCAACTTCCAGGCCCCATTGGGAAATTCGTGCCAAATGACCAAAATGTCGCCAAGCTTGGCGACTTTTGGTGAAATATTGCCAAATTTGGCACCAAAAATAAGTCCCCAAAAGTGGAGTAACCGAAGGTCTAGGACCAATATTTCTCGAGATTTCTAGAAACCCATAGGAAAACAATGGGGAAACCGAAACCTCCGTATTTCCGGTTCTAGTTGACCGATTTTGATGCAACAAAAAGCAAAATTTATCTATTTGAAGTGCAGAATACAAATTTTGAGCTATTTTAAGCCCCAGAACAGTGGGTTGCCCCGAAAATTCATAACAATATACTAAATGGCAATTAATACATTGCACATCTGATAAGCAAATAAAAAGTTATGTAACGTATGTTTAAAAAGGAGTAAAGAACAAGCTAAATTCATTTTGTTTGCTTGCTTTCATGAACTTTTTTTTTCACTAGATTATTCACTGATAAATATTCACTGATAATTTCACTGATAAATTCACTGATAATTTCACTGATAAATATTCTTTCTTATAATATTTAAATTATTTTTTTTTTTGCATCCTTTTCATTCATATCTGAATTTGCACTTTTAAATAGTTTTTCTTTCCTGGTTTCTAAAAAAACAACGAATATGAGTTAATTTTTATTCTTGAAGCATTGAAGATTTAAATAAAGAATGGTGAGAGAAAAATATTAATTCTCAAGATGGATGGGAAAAGATTGCAATTGGGATGTTGGAGATTGATGTTTATCAAATTTTTACAGTGCAAAAAAAGGAAGAAAAAAATCTTGAAATTTACTAATTTGAGAAGAAAAAAGCAAGCAATCTGCAGACCTACAAAAAAAAACTAAAATGGGAGATTTTGCAGATAATTCTCATGCCTACCAGTTAAACCTCCGGATACAGGGATAATAATGCACAACGACAAAAAAAAAAAAAAAAAAAAAAAAGTGTGCGAGTTTGAATTGAAGCATTAAAAAATTTCAATGCATGCCAGACGATTTTTACTATTATATTTTAACCACAAGGAAATCAGTTTTATCCTGAATAAAATAATAAAAGTACTCATGTATAAATAAATACATAATAATCAATTTTAGATTGTGAATATTCAATCGAAAAATAGGCCATCATCATTTTAAAAAGAGGATTTTAAGAAAATTCATAAAATTAAAGGTCAAGAAGATCAAAAATTTCATGTCTGAATTTCACACCTTTTTATATAAAAATAAAATAACATAAAAAGACTGATTTTGGCATCTAATTTTTATTTGAGAAATTTTGATCAAAAATGAAGTAAAAATCACACCAATTCAAAACTAAGCATTCAAATAAAATAAAAAAAAAAGGGGGACCCAGTACACCTTAATACACACATGAAGAAACAAGTCAGGAACAAATGCACCTGTCTTATTGGTTGTAAACAGCCAAATAATAAAATACGAATAATTTGTAATTGTTTTAATTTAAAAATAATTTTTTATAGTAAAATAAACCGTACATAAGGATAAAATGAAATACAGATGCAGCCATTTCATTTTTTTTTTTTTTAAATTGCAATGGAAAAAGGACACACAGATCAATAAATATATTGGAGGGGGTGGGGATGCTTTTTGTTTACTTATACAGTACACTCCCTTAGATCCGCACAGGTTGGGACCAAGGGTAGTGTGGATTGTAGAATTTTGCTAATTATAGGTCATTTCTTTGTTGATATCCAAATAATGAATGCTTTAGCGAAAAGTATGGTCAACAGTGCATATAATGCATATAATGACTCAAATAAAACAATTTGGTTATTAAAGTTATTTTGTCATAAAACTGAAAATTAATTTCATTTTATCCCTTCACTTTGTCTCTTTTTTAGAGTTATTACACTTGCAAATTAAAATTACTTTGCCATTTTGGTCCAACAGCTTATTAAGAAATCTTTTGCACTTGGAGAGACAAGTTTGTGTGTGTGTGTGTGTGTTTCTGCCCGTAACAGATATTTTTCTACAAAGGTTCAAAATCATACTGAATATGAAAGGATTCCATATGCGCCTTGCCATGTATGCAATATTGTATGATGCTGAATTTTTAATAAAGAGATTAATTATGATTATAAATTAACTGATAGTATTACAGAGAACTTGTTATTCTAGTCACTTCAGTTTCAACAAACTGAAAACTTCCACCAGTGTTTCATTTCATGAAGAAAAATTGCAATGTAAAATTATTTGTTTATATCTGAAATGTATGGTGGACTATAGGAATCTTTGAATTATAAGGTTGCAGATTAGAGGGAGTGTACAGTATCAACAAAAATATCTTAATTCAATTAACATATAAATATTAAAAACTGTATTTTTACTTGAAAGGGGCAGGGTTGGCAAGTTTTTGACGCATGACATTTTTAACCATGGTTTAAACTGTCACGTCAAAAACATTTTGTCAAAAACCTCAAATATTGCACTTGCAGTATTATAAATATTAATTGATGTCTTTAACATTGCATACATTGTATTAGCAATGAATATGTCTAAAATATTAATACTAATTTTTAAGAATTACGGTCATCTTTTACATATTTTTTATGAAACATTATCTAGAAAAAGGAAAAAAGTGGAAAGAAAATTAATTATGTATCCAATATAATCAGAACAATATTCTATCTAGAGTAAAGATAATCAATATATTTATTTGGTCTTATAGTATTAAAATTCTAAATTATCAATTTCAATAAAAAATTAGTTATGCTTTGTGGAAAAAATGAACGAAACTAATAAGTATTATTTCATTGTGAAATATTTTGTTCTTTGGATCTGTAATGAATTAATCAATCAATATTTAGAAAAATAAAGCACTATAATTAGCAAAAAATGTTTACTTTGTTTGCATCTGTCAGGGTTATTTTATTTATTTTTAAGAAAATAAGAGTATTTTGTGTTTTATAAGAACGTGTGCTTACTCATTACATTTAAGTTCTGAAATTTTTTGCTAATTCTACTTCGAAGCTTTAGTATACTGATAATTAATGGTGTTTATCTTTATGACTGAAATTACTATGCTATTGGCTGTTGCTTAAAACCCTTCCAATTTAGGTTTTTAGATTAAATCAAAAATAAAATTAATGTTTGCTTTTAGGAAATGTTTAGCCATACCTTAATTTGAGAAAATGCTGACCATTATTTATCTAACTGTAACGTGAAAATGATGGGATCATTTTCATGTACCCTATTGAAAATGATCTATCTACCAGTTATAGTTCTTTACAGGAGAAAAAAAAAAATCCAATACATTACACTCTATGGGCAGTCCGCAGTCATATTCTTACAATTCTGTAATCAGTATATACTTGTATAATGTTATGCATATATTATATTTCTAAAGTTGTATCTTATAAATGTATTAAACTAATTATTATTAATGAGCTCAACTTGTGTGTTTGCATAATTGTTATTTTTTTAATATACCGGGTGCGCCAAAAGTTCGTTACAACTTTTAAAATTCATAAAAAAGGAAGAAATGCAGATAAAGACGTGCAATGTACGTAAAGGCTTAAAAGGAAGTCTCTTTTTTAGAAAAAAATTTAGTTAAAAAAGTCACCAGTAGAGGGTGCTGACATGCAACAGATTCAGTAGTATGGGGTTGCTCGAGGTTGCAAGATCACGTGGCCTGAACGATCACCCGACCTCTCCCCGATCGACTTCTGGTTGTGGGGCTACTTGAAATCACTTGTGTACTGTTCATCCACTTCAACATTTGCCGAACTGAAACATTTTATCTGTCGAGGGGTTTCTGCAATTCATTCCGACCTGTTGCATTCAGATGTAACGGGCGCTGTGAGTTGCCTTACTTGTGTGGTAGGATGTTCTGGAGGTCATGTTGAACATTTGTTATTGCCAAAATAAATGAATGAAGCATACTGTTGTCCAACTCATTGTGTTTCGGGTCATAAGCACCCTCTACTGGTGATTTTTTTAACTAAAATTGTTGTCGTTTCTAAAAAAAAAAAAAATCCAACTTCCTGTTAAGCCTTTACGTACAAACCGCACGTCTTTATCTTTATTTCTTCCTTTTTTATGAATTTTCAAAGTTGTAACGAATTTTTGGTGCACCCGGTAATTAATTTTAATTATGGATTTAGTTTAATGCATAATTAGTTTGACATTTTGTTCTTTTCTTTAATAGATTAGTTTTTGACAATTTTGACAGTTTAAACCAGTTTTTGGCGTCTATAACCCAACCCTGGAAAGGGGGAAAGAAGCAGGGTTTTTTTCATTCAGTCACTCTAATGCAAATCCATACACTTTTTAAATAACAGAATTAGTGGGGCAATATATCTTAGCATTCAAACTTTCATATGCATTTAAAATTTGAAAAATTTATAAAAATGAATCAAAATAAGCATATGTGTACTTTGTAACTTCATTACAGATATGAACAAAGAAAGAAATACAGTGAAACCCCGATTTAACGTCATTCAAGGGACCGGAAAGAAGTAACGTTATATGCGGGAAAACGCTAAATCGGGGTTGTATAAAAACAAATTAATGACATTGAAATAAAGTCTAATTTAAATTACATATCTTTTATTTCTTTGTATACAATGCTTCACAATTTAATTTTCAAAATTATATCTTAAAGAAATCGGTTATTTTATTTTGAGCTTTGTTCTTATTAATTGCATTACAAATGTCATTTTCTATACAAATGAGTTTCTGTAGATTTTTTTCTTGACCCTCACTACTTAAAAGGAATGCTTTCACTATTTTTACAGCTTGGATCGCTTCACTCGCCGAGGGAATTATACGTCCCTCTTCATTATCATTTTGTTCTGCCTCAGAGCTATCTGATTCTGAGTCAATCAAATCATTGATTGGCGGAATCTCTGAAGTCACGACGTTTGCATCATAGGATAGGTATTCATGAAAATCATATGAAGAAGGAAAGAACTCTTCTCTCTCATCACAATCATCATCAGATAAACAGATGCTTAAAAGATACTATAGAAAAGCCGTTTATTATCCCTTCCATGAATTGTATTCATGGGTGATGAGTTTAACTCTTTAGCTCCCAAAGAGAATCTCATAGCTGTTGGTTCCCATCAAAACGGCAGAAAATGGCCTGCCCACCCTTTCCCCATGTAACCTCCCTTTTTGCGTCACGTGAAAGGCTTCCTGTTGTGAAAATCCGAAGATGGTCTATTGTATCTACTCCAGAATACAGGAAGGTAGCAATGACAAAATTTTAAAGTAACTTTACGCTTCTCTCCCGCTCTACCGGAAATTCCCCCAGCACTTAAACCCAATTCATCAAAAATCATCCGCCTCATTCTTCAATCTTGTTAATCCAGACACACCCGAAACACCTGTAAGGGGGGGGGGGGAATTCCTAGCAGGCTACACTCAGTTTTTATGGGAATGAAGGCGCTCAGACAGTTGGAGGAGATAAGGGTAATTTCCCCTCTTTTTATCCAAATAAAGGAAAAGGAATGCGCATTGCTGCCATTCTCAAGAACTACGGATTTCCTTCCCATCACAATTACTGTGACTTGTTTTAGAGAAAACGCATCACATTTTTCTTGCCGAAAAAACGTTAAATGCGGGAAATCTAACGTTATTGACAGGATTTTTTAACATTACAAGTATAAGAAGATATTTGGAACCAATAGAAAATGACGTTATAAGCGGGAAAACGATAAATACGGGTAACGTTAAACCGGGGTTTCACTGTACTTAAAAGAAAATACTCATACCAAACATACCAAAAGGATGCAAAAAGATTGAACTTGAGTTGGCAGATATGAAATAAGGAGTTCAGAATAATTATACAATGTAAGAACAGATGTATTCACGTTAAAATTTTTTAAAAAATTATCTTTTTTTTTGGGGGGGGGGGAGGATTTTTGTTATGCTTATCTATTATTTATTTTTATTTTATTAAATTGTTTTAAATCTTCACTGATGTCCATCTAATTTTATATTTTGCAAGGCTATTATCATTTGTGAAAGCAAATTTTGCATTACACCTTCTTAATGGTTAACATATAATTTTATTTTAATATCGAAGCAAAAAAATTACACTTAAGGATGAACATAAAATAGGACTTCATATCAGATTAAAAAAATATTTAAGAAATTTTATTTTGCATTAGTTCTTTAGTTCACTACTTACCACCAGAGCCTGATCATAGGTGATTGGGGCCCCTATATTATCACAAGCATTTTAACTTATTTTTGTTTGCAGTTGCATTTTCACAACATAAAAATAAAACAAGAATTGAATTAAAAATTACCTATTTATGTATACTTATTTAGAACAAGACTAGGTATTTAAAGGTGATTTTAATATTTTTTAGTCAGTTTGTATTATTAGTGCATGGGTGCACAAATTCCAGGAATGGCAATTACGAGGTATGGGAGCAAAGTTTCTCACTCCAAAAAATTTTCTTGATACACCAAAATGTTCGAAATTTTCTTTCCTTCACCACAAAATAAAAAATTTTAACTAATGGATAGTTTGTGATAAGCACATATATGGCCATACCATACGTTTTCAAAAACTCCTAACTTCTTGTTTATTGATCCATGAGTCTTAAAGACCATTGAATTAGAACAAAAAATAAATCTCCAAGTCCATTTATTTTTAAAAATTATGCCTATAGATATTACAAAGGAAATTTAGTTGCAAAAAATTTATCATTGCAGCATATATGAATATGTAATAAATCATGATAACAATAAATTGGAAGATTTGGGAGCCCTTATTTTTCCGGGGCCCCAGGCTATTGCCCTGCATGCCGTGTGATAATCAGGCTCTGCTTACCACTAAGAGTGGAAACTACCATACAAAGAACAAATTCCTTTATTAAACTAATCCCATTTCACCGATCATTGACTTTTTACTTTCCGAACATGTACCATGTAAGGAAAGTATTGTAATCATGAAAAAATTCAACTTCAGGATTTTGGTGCATTTACACATTTTGGGGTCTTCTGAATTCATATATGCTATTTTTATGAGATGTATGAATGTATGTGAGTGAACACGATAGCTCCTAAACGGGGCATTCGATTGAGCTTAAATTGGGTATATATATTATAAACCACCGTCGTAAGACCAGTATTGATTTTGGTGTGTATAGGACTTATAGTTTTCCTACAGGGCTACGACAAAGATTTCTTTTACATTACGTCCTATGGGAGGAAAATTCTTGAAAGTGCACTAGTGTTTAAACGGTACATTCGATTGAGCTCAAATTGGGTATATATGTTTTATAAGCCCCCATTATAAGACCGGTATTGATTTTGGTGTGTATAGGACTTATAGTTTTCCTACAGGGCTACAACAAAGATTTCTTTTATATTATGGCCTATGGGGGAAATTCTTGAAAGTGCGCTAGCGTTTAAACGATGCTTTCGATTGAGCTTCAATTTCGTATACATGTTTGAATTATTCATCGATTAAAATTTATTTAAATGCTTGGTTAATGATCTTAATCGTAAGTGTTCGGAAAGTTGACTGGAGTCACTCCAGATTTTTTAATAATTAAGATAATTTAAAAAAGCGATTCCTGAATAATGATAAAACTTCTTCCCATCAGAATAAAATAATATAGACGAACACACGAATGGGCTTCACAGAAAATTTTTCTAGTTTGCACACAGCTTTGACATTTGTTTTACAAATTCCTTAATCATATTTATTAAATTTGGTTTTAGAAAATGATCATGTTTATTAAATTTGATTTCACAAAATAATCAATATCAATACAGTATAGAACCTGTTATCCAGAAAGGTCAGGACAAGATGTATTCTGGATAACTAAGTTGGGCATTAACACAACCTTCACTGATTTGATTAGTAGCACATATGTTACTCTACTTTTGATTATAGTTAAACATTAACTTAATATACTAGAAAAATAGTATGAAAAAAACTCTAAATAAGATCAAGATAAATAATAATCATATTTCAAGAGGAAGTAGTAAAATGATAACTTATTGAAAAAAAAAAAAAAAAAAAAAAAAAGCTCTTTCAAAATTTCAACTTTTGATAGCGATTTTATGGCCATATTTAGCCACAAAGTGACTAAAGTGGCAACTTTGACTGCAAAAAATATCCTCCTACAACTGTTACAATCACTCTTGCCATGAACAAGAATGTGCATGTTTAATTTTGCCCTAGACTGAATGATAAAACATACTCATTATCCGTTACTTAGGCAAAGCAAGTGCATGGCAGAATGCAGTCATGAAATGTACCCAAGGGTACATTACATAGCTAATATATCTCTTAATATCAGTACATCACCTGTAAAGTTTATAAACAGCCCTGGCCTTCCCTACTACCACTGCCCAAGAAAAAAAAAATAAAATCAGAATGACCTTTTTCCAGAGAAAATATTTATAATCATTTGAATTAAAATGAATAAGAATTTTTTAATCATAACATAACAAAACATTCTTTAAAATTTTAACTCAGCACTAGCGTTGCACTTTAATTTCATAGTTAAAATTATTACTAACAATCAGTTTATCAAAAAGCAAGCTAAGATTAGTTATTACTGTCGATTTATCTATTTCAAAATTGTAAATAATGATTATTATACTATACAGGGTGATTCAGAATTCATCATCAATATTTGGTGGGAAGGTAGGGAATAGGAAAAGAAGGGGATTTCACATAAGAAAGGATGGGTGCATATGCCAAGTAGTAGGGCAAAATGACCCCAGTTCAATAATGCAAAGAACACATAAGAATTAAGTGGTAAGGAAAAAAAAATATTTATTATCTTACATGTAACATTTCTTTGCATCAGTTGTACAGACTTATAAGAGGTGCTTGAACTGCTGACCATGTGCTAGAATCAGTGGAGTAGTCAAAAATTTTTTCATGGGGGAGATTATGACTACTGCAACTCACATATATGTATACATGTGTGTGATAGAGATAGAGAGTGAAGAATATACATTTTGTATGGCAAAAAATTCCTCATGGGGGGGGGGGTATGACTCCCTATCCCCCCCCCCTTGGCTATGCCACTGGCTAGAATGCATGACTCGCAAAGGCGTTGCATGGACAACTGGACCTTCTGGAATATGCCAGGCATTTCTTAGATGTTTGTGGCAGCAACCAATATGCGTGCTACAAGATCCATAGCACTATCAACAGGGGTCTCTTAAACCATGTTTTTCTTAGTAGCCCATAAAAAGAAATCGATTGGACATAAATCCGTTGAACGTGGTGGCCAAGAAACCAGTCCACCGCAACTAATCCATTGACAACCCAACTTTCTGCTTAGGTAAGCATGCACAGCATTTGCGAAATGTGCAGACACGCCGTCATGCTGGAACCACATTTGCTGGAAAATTTTATCAGGAACCTCGTCCAGAAGATCTGGTAACACAGTCTGGAGAAATATCAGGTACTTGGCACTGTCCAAACGGGATGGTAGTAAATACGGGCCCAACAAATAGACACCGACAATCCCAGTCCATACATTGACAGCAAAATGTTGTTGCACAGCTGCAGGTCTTGTACCATGTAGGTTCTGATGAGCCCACACATGCAAATTGTGTGCGTTGAAGATACCCTCTCGTGTGAAAACCACTTCATTGGTGAAAAGAAAACCACTTCATTGGGAAATTGGGATCAACAGCTGTTCTCTGCCTGAACCACTGACAAACCATAACACGCTTGGGATGGTCATCTGCTGCCAGTACTTGCACTCTTTGCAGATGAAACGACTGTAACCCTTTGTTGTGTAATATCCGCCATGCTGTTGCTTGCAAAATTCAAAACCTCGTGTGCTAATGCCAGGCTGTTTGTTGATTTCCTGTAGGACAGCTTCCTCTACTGCTAGTGTCCATGCTGATCGGCACCTTCCTCGATTAACACTACTAGCAGCAAACGACCCAGTTCCACACAGTTGTCGATGAATACGTTAAAAAATTTGATGCTGTGGCACACAGCGGTTGGTGTGCGTGTTGGGAAACGTGCTACATACAATTGCCTGGCTCGAAGACATCTTCCTCCTGCTGCACCGTAAGTTACAAGCATATATGCAAGTTCATTCCATGTATACTGCTTCATGTTACTTCTGCAAAGTCACCTTGTCACTTGACAACTGACTGCACACATCAAACAGCTGTGCTTATGTATAGAAGTTGTGTACACAGCACCCTCTACAACACCATACGTTTGTCTGTGCCCATGCTTTCCTATGTGAAATCCCCTTTTCCTATTCCCTACCTCCCCACCAAATATTGATGATGAACTCTGGATCATCCTGTAGATTTAAGTATTTTTTCATCTGTAATTAATTTTTGTAATCGATTACTTGCTACAAGTTGCATTTGGTAATTGGCAAAATTTTTTCAAGCATTCTGATCCCCATCCCTTCCCTTAAAACACCCAGATAAAGCCCAAAAAACTTAAATGAACATATAAAACCTGAATAAGAGAGAAAGGAATGCTTTGCAAGGGTAAACTGGAATTTTCTATTTACTTCAGGCTAAGGAGATATGTTATTCAAGCTTTTTTTTTTTTTTTTTTTTTTTTCACTGTGATTAAGTTTTTACATATTTTAAAGTGCACACATTTTAAAATGTCTAAAAAATAATCTTTGAAACCTATCATCAATTAATATGTTTTAGAATGTAATTTTCAGAATACCTTTCACTTAAAATGAATAAGAATTGTTTATCCATTACTAAACATTAGTTTAAGTTTCAATTCAGTACTAGTATAGTTTTTTGATTTTAACATTAGATTTATTTATATATAATCATTTATATATTTTTTAAATTTATAATTGATTTAAGTATTTTTCATTTATAACTGATTTTTGTTGCTTGAGTAGCATTTAGTAATAAACAAAATTTTTCAAACATTCTGAACCCACCATCCTTAACTTAAAAAACCCCGATAAAACCTCCCAAACCCTGAAAAAAAACCTAAAAAATCCTGATAAAACCACAAAAATCCGAGTTTTCAACAATCCTGCTAAATGTATTGCTGGCAGAAGAAAGCACAACATTCCTGTAAACATTTTTGGAAAAATTCTAGTAGATTTGGATACCATATATAACATTTTGGGTCTGTAGTAATTTATAGAAACAAAAAAGAAAAACAGGATTTTCTTGCATACAATTATACAACGAATAATAATAAAAAAAACTAAACCAATTTTGTTAGTAAAAGATTTGAGAATTTGTGGATTATAGCAGCCACTTGCTTGCTTGGGAACATAAGGATTAGTACAAAATCACAGCTGTGGTTTAGGATTGCAAACATCGATAAGAATACAAGTGCTTTCGAAAGATTTCACCAGTTTCGCAATATTTCTTGATAGCTTTGCGATTGAATTTTTGCGGCTGCTGTAATCCCTAAGTACCCAGATTTGACATTAACAGCTATATATTTACTACAAACATCAAAATTAAGTTTATGGATTAATCAGTACAGATTAATCCATAGAGTACTTTATTAGAGTACTTTTACTCTTTTACTTATGTAGAGTCTCCATTAGAGTACTTTTTATTCCTTTTAATTAATATTATTATTATAGCAAATTTTGCCATTTTAAATCTGAGAAATAGTATGTTCTATTTTTCATTAACTATTGCCAATAAATGCATCACAAACACATTTTTTCTCATACAGATTTTTTAAAGCTAAATTTGAAATCAAGGTTCACTTCCAACTTGCAAAAAATCATGAGTGTATCTAATAACTATAATTCTAAAAAAAATAGTAAATAAATATAAAATAAAGTTCAACTTTTAATCTCACAGCATTAGAGATTTCAATAAAGGAATGCTCAAGAAAAATTAGTCATTCACCAGAAGGATGAGAAAAGATTGAAATTGAAATGCTTGAGCACAAGAAACGAGTGCAATTTAATATCTGAACGATCATAACTAGTGCAATTAACAAAAGTAAGCTTCCTTCCCAAACATTGCAGCATACTAATCGAGCTAACGGCAAAGCTCAGAAAAAAATCACCGATATGACACCTGGGATACTAAACTGCACTCCCCTTCCATCAAATTATTACACACGAGCAAGTGATACAATGTCAAATGCAACTCAAAATAAGTCCAGACAGCCTGGCACGAGATTCTGCCGCTGTAAAGAACATGCGTACGTGAGTATTCTAATCACCATAATTCTAAAAAAAAATATTAAATATAAAATAAAGTTCAACTTTTGATCCTACACCATTGGAGATTGCAATAAAGGAATGTTGAAGAAAAACTAGTCATACACCAGAAGATGGGAAAAGATTGAAATTGGAACACTTGAGCACAAGTAACGAGTGCAGTTTAATATCCTAGCTGCCATCTTGGATTTTCTTTCACAGACCTACTTTCACAATACCCCGTGTTTGAAACCAAAGTAAAATCATACAAGCCGGTGCGCACCCCATGAAAACACGGCGACAGTCACTGGAGCTTGGCAACTGCCAAGCTCCACCAATTGTCGCCAACCATTTTGCGCGATCAGCAAAGTCAAAGTATTTTAACACATTAAAATTACACATATATTCCACTTACAAAAACATTAAAACAAAATAACACGTCCATATTTAACCAAAAGAACGTCTGCAAATTCAGTAACAGGCAATTTAAAATGAGCAAACAGTGGACCGTTTTTAACTAAAAAAAATACAGTGGATTAAGCATAGTAGTACAGCTATGTAAACTATGCAACCAGTCGACCGTTTTTAACTAAAAAAACCTCAGTGGATTCAGCAACCTAGTTGTACAGCTATTTAAACTATGCAACCAGTCGACCGTTTTTAACTAAAAAAACCTCAGTGGATTCAGCAACCTAGTTGTACAGCTATTTAAACTATGCAACCAGTCGACCGTTTTTAACTAAAAAAACCTCAGTGGATTCAGCAACCTAGTTGTACAGCTATTTAAACTATGCAACCAGTCGACCGTTTTTAACTAAAAAAACCTCAGTGGATTCAGCAACCTAGTTGTACAGCTATGTAAACTACGCAACCAGTGGACCGTTTTTAACTAAAAAAACAACAGTGAATTAAGCAACCTAGTTGTACAGCTAATGTAAACTGGGCAAACACTGGCCCGTTTTCAACTCAAAAAAACATCGGTGGATTAAACAACCTAGTTGTACACCTCTTATAAAGTCAGTATGATTAGAACAGCACTTACGAAAACATAAACACATCAAATATCAATTTAAAATTCACATTAAAAACCTTAAGCATTGCAAAGATTCGTTAAAAAACAGCACTTACCTTTATTTTTTTTTAAAAGTCCCCAACACCCACCGGCTTATAACATAACACCAGCATGCTTTCTTTTATTTAGCTTTATATTCACACCATATTTCTATCGGTACAGCTTTAGTATGGTCCCTTTGGCGCACTTTATTTTTGGTGACTTTTTTTGGCGCGATAAAGGATGCCAATATGGTAACCCCGCCGTCGGATGTTCCGGAGCAGTAACCCTAACCTCGGGCGAAAAGTGGATTCTTCCGTGACGTCACGGATGTGCTCGTGTACGTCCGGCAAATCGTGACTGTTTGTTCCTTTCATGAACTTTTTGTGCCCCGTGTATTTCTTAGCGCGGGAGGTTCGTTCGAATGGTTGATCTGCCATGTGCTTTATGGTTTCATTTTAATGGCTTTATTTAACATTAAATTTTATTATTATTTAATTATTTTTGAAATTTTAAACGGCTGTTCAGGTTCATACTGACTGTTTACATACAGTTTTGTATGAATAAGCTTTCTTTTGATAGTACGTTTCAGATTAATATTTGCGTTCTCGATTGTTTATTTGTTAAGGGTAGAAGCAACAAATAATTACGTTATTAATATTTTATACAGTGAAATAATTTTAGATATTTTGATTTTATTATTTCCATATTGCAGTAATTTAGAGATTTTAATCAAGGTATGTGATAAGCATTGTTTGTTTTTATTTGTTATTATTACCTTTGTTTATTTGTTAATTGTAGGAGCAACAAATAATTCCGTTATTAATATAATATTTGATATTTTGATTTTATTATTTCAATATTGAAACAATTTAGCGATTTTAATTAAGGTATGAGATAAGCATTGTTCATTATGATTTGAATTAGCTCTTTATTTTGCTTACGTAGTCTTTTGTCAGAATGCTAAAATGTATTTTAATTTTTTTGTCTTTTTTATTTGTTATTTTTGTGAGGTATTGCCTTTAGAATATTATTTGTTTGCATTGTTTAATTTAATCTACTAAAAAGAGAAAGGGGGGGGTTGAGGGGGGGCACAGCCCCCCCCCTCACACAAAGAGAAAAGTTATTAAATTTTATTAAACCGAATCTATATGTACATGTAAGCTTGTTATCTGTTTAATTTTTTTTTCATAAAAATATTTAAAAGCCATTAAAATAAATCAGCAAAATTAACAGCGACGATCAATTATCTCGGAACCAGCGCCATCCGATCCGCCATATTGTTTACAATTGGCATCGGCAAGGCAAACTTGGGTTGGCGACAAGATTTTGTCGCCAAATCAAAAAATCGCCAAAAAGGGACCATACTAAAGCTGTTCCTTTCTATCACACACAAATTCTTTTCATAGATTAACATAACATATTTCATTCCCTTCCATCAATAACATGAAATAATATCAAATATCAACCCAAGCTGACGATAGACGTATTCTTTATGGTTGCCTGTCACAACTACCACCGGCAGGTAACTTCACTTTGGTGGTGCATCGTGCACTCTGGCATCAGATTGTTCACCAATGAATTGTAAACAAAAACATTGATATGTAAACAAAGCACCGTATACGGAATATAGTCCGAAACGCGAAACCAGGACTAAAAAATTCTAAAACACAAAAAGGGCTGTTTAAAAAAAAGCTTAGAGAAATAGCACTTTAAACAATTACTACAATTTTACAAAATCACATGTTTTACTACTTATCAATTATTAGCAAACAAATTATGTATGTTATTACTTATATACATTAATTACATAAATAATAATTAATTGTTTTTAATTATAATTAATTTTTTTATTAATTACTCCTAATAATAATTATTTACTGAAATTTTCTTTCCCCACATTACTTATTCTAATATTTTGTTTATTGTTCTACGTTAAAAGGAATTTTTTGAATGCATAAACACTTAATTTATAACCAGAGGCGTAACTGGGAGGTGGGGTGTCAAGGAGCAGCATCTGTCACTGGGCCCAGCAAACAAGGGGTACCTATTTGTATATAAAACCTACCCCATTGCATTTTGACAAATACAGTAGACTCTGGTTATAGTGAACTTTCGACTATAGTGAATGCAAATCTTTAGTCTTGATTCACTTACCTTAGAAATGTTCACAGCATTTTTCGGTTTTAGTGAACATGACTTCGGTTATAGTGAACCTAAAAACTGACTTTTGAAAATTCTGGAAACAGTCTGATGTCTACATTCTCAAAGGTTGTCTGTATGTACTGCATTTGATAAATAGACAGATTATCAAGCATCTGTTCCGAAATACGGCTAGGCTGAGGTCTATGGGCTAACGTGGCGAGGGGGAGTGGGAAACAATAGCGCACTAGACTCTTGACTGCTGTGAAACCAGGAATTTATTCATTGCAGTGATGCTTACTTACCGCTTTAGCTTTTCAAATCCCTTGCAAAATAGCCTAAGTCTTGTGGTGAATTTCTCCCTGTGCTCCTTTCCTCCGATACCCCCAGTGCTTAAAAGATAAGCTCATCTTTTCCACCCTACATGAAAGCCTGTGACACCCACACTTCCAAAATGAAGAAGGTAGCAATGACAATTTTTAAAGAAACATGCAACTTTTTTCATTCTGATTCTTGACCAGAAAGAAAAGACCACGAGCACTTCAATCCAATTTATCAAACTGTACTCCTCCTAATTGTATTCATGCTTGCTATCCGGGGATGTCTGAAAAAGGGAATTAAATTCTTATTCGATTAGAATCAATGGCATTTTTCGGCTACCGAGCACTTAACAAAAAGTAGGGTACATTTCATGGTGAACAAGAACAGACATATCTCTCATCCTTGATCAATTACATTTTCCATTCCCGGTGCAATAGCACAGGTTAAGGATTACCACTACTCGCTATTGCTTGATTGGCTATAGTTCTAGCCAATTAAATGGAATCTCCCAAATTATTGTAGCACTTAGGGTAATAAGACATAAATACAATTAATTATGTTTGAGTTACACAAATATTCAGTGCGAGTATAAAACACTATTTTTTTTACTTATGTATATAATGCATTCCTTGCTCACCAGTCCCCAGAGGTTCACTATAACCAGAGTCAACTGTAGTAGGAAGGGGCACAAGACCTTCATTTATCGCCAAGTGCTGAAAACCCTAGCTACAGATCTGTTTATAACATAGTTGGGTAAAATCATACAAGCCGGTGCCCACCCCATGTAAACATGGCGACAGTCGCTGGAGCTTGGCGACCGCCAAGCTCCAGCGACTGTCGCCATGTTTACTAGTCATTCTAGGCAACCAGTGGTCCGTTTTTAACTAAAAAAACCCCAGTGGATTCAGCAACCTAGTTGTACAGCTATCTAAACTAGGCAACCAGTGGTCTGTTTTTAACTAAAAAAACCTCAGTGGATTCAGCAACCTAGTTGTACAGCTATCTAAACTAGGCAGCCAGTGGTCCGTTTTTAACTAAAAAAACCTCAGTGGATTCAGCAACCTAGCTGTACAGCTATCTAAACTAGGCAACCAGTGGCCCGTTTTTAACTAAAAAAACCTCAGTGGATTCAGCAACCTAGCTGTACAGCTATCTAAACTAGGCAACCAGTGGCCCGTTTTTAACTAAAAAAACCTCAGTGGATTCAGCAACCTAGTTGTACAGCTATGTAAACTACGCAACCAGTGGACCGTTTTTAACTAAAAAAAAACAACAACAGTGAACTAAGCAACCTAGTTGTACAGCTAATGTAAACTGGGCAAACACTGGCCCGTTTTCAACTCAAAAAAACATCGGTGGATTAAACAACCTAGTTGTACACCTCTTATAAAGTCAGTATGATTAGAATAGCACGTAAATAGCACTTACGAAAACATAAACACTTCAAATATCAATTTAAAATTCACATTAAAAACCTTAAACATCGAAAGATTCGTTAAAAAAGAACACTTACCTCTATTTTTTTGGTAAATAACCGCTCAGAAATGTCCCCAACACCCACCGGCTTATAACGTACTATATTTCTAACAAACACCCACAAATTCTTTTCTTATATTAACATAACACATTTCATTCCCTTCCACCAATAACGCAAACAATTTCAAATTCCCAAACCTGACGAAACACGTATTCTTTATGGTTGCCAGTCACAACTACCACCGGCAGTTGGCGGTGCATCGCTCACTCTCGCGTCAGATTGTTCGCCAATGATTTGTAAACAAACCATTGACATGTAAACAAGGCACCGTATACGGAATATAGTCCCATAGTTGAATGCATAATTTATTTAAAAGAAAAATTATTTGCACTTGACTAGGTAATTAATTATGTACTGTTTTAACATATTGCCCAATCACTTTTGGCAGAAATTGATCGAAAATAAGATTTTATAATTATTAATTAATAATTATGCTGTACATCTGTTCAATTATTTGGTGCTAACTATCTAACTAATCCTCCCTTTAACCAATCCTTCCGTTGTTTTAATGTAATTCGCAATCATTTTCAAACTTGCTTCCTTCTCAATGTCAACAACACAGCCATATTATATATGATCATCATTCATCAAACATCAGCTAACGAAAACAAGCTTTCTTCCCGAACACCACAGCACACTAGTCGAGCTATCATTAGTGCAGAAAAAAAAATCAAAGATGGCATTCAGGATACTACATTACACTCGCCTTCCATCATATTACACACATGCAAGTGATACAATACGAAATGCTACTCAAAATATGCCCAGACAGTCAGTCTGGCATAAGATTCTGCCACCGAAAAGAACAAGCTTCTGAAAACAAAGGTAATTAGGAGTTTTTAAGTACAAGGAAACAAAGTAAGCACTTTTTCCAAACTTTACATTAAAAATAAGCACTTCTTAAGGTCCTTAAAAAACAAAAATCGAAATTAAGCACTTCATAAGGAGTGTACAAACTGTGAAGCTAGTGATTTTTTTGTATCGCATTACTCATTATACTACTTTTTTAAAAGTGTGCACACTACACTACTAACTGAGGAAAAAAAAAGTATCGATGACTGCAGTTTCACTGCTTGTAACACATTAGTTCCTACTTCTGAAGATGGATTTCAACATTTTTAAAAAAGATAAATTAACTGTATGTTCATTAAATCACAGTAAACTAACTCAAATTACAATAAATGTGCTTCCTTGTTCTCCTATTCTATCATGGAAAATTACCAGTAGCCTGTAATCAATGTTGCACAGAGATTATGCAGAACTGGACTAAATATTTTTCATATGGATTCACTTGCTTTAAGGGTGAAATCATACAAGCTGGTGCGCACCCCATGTAAACACAGCGATGTAAACACAGCTGGAGCTTGGCGGTTGCCAAGCTCCAGCGGCTGTCGCCAACCATTTTGCACGATCAGCAAAGTATTTTAACACATTAAAATTGCACATATATTCCACTTAAAAAAACATTAAAACAAAATACAATGTCCATATTTAACCAAAAGAACGTCTGCAAATTCAGTAACAGGCAATTTAAAATGAGCAAACAGTGGACCGTTTTTAACTAAAAAAACCTCAGTGGATTCAGCAACCTAGTTGTACAGCTATGTAAACTATGCAACCAGTGGATCGTTTTTAACTAAAAAAACCTCGATTCAGCAACCTAGTTGTACAGCTATGTAAACTATGCAACCAATGGACCGTTTTTAACTAAAAAAACCTCAGTGGATTCAGCAACCTAGTTGTACAGCTATGTAAACTATGCAACCAGTGGACCGTTTTTAACTAAAAAAAACCTCAGTGGATTTAGCAACCTAGTTGTACAGCTAATGTAAACTGGGCAAACACTGGCCCGTTTTCAACTCAAAAAAACATCGGTGGATTAAACAACCTAGTTGTACATCTCTAATAAAGTCAGTATGACTAGAATAGCACATAAATAGCACTTATGAAAACATAACACATCACATATCAATTTAAAATTCACATTAAAAACCTTAAACATTGCAAAGATTCGTTAAAAAAGAGCACTTACCTTTATATTTTTTTAAATAACCGCTCAGAAATGTCCCAAACACCCACCGGCTTATAACGTAACACCAGCATGCTTTCTTTTATTTAGCTGTTATATTCACACTATATTTCTAACAAACACGCACAAATTCGTTTCATATATTAACATAACACATTTTATTCCCTTCCATCAATAACAGAAACAATTTCAAATTCCCAAACCTGACGAAACACGTATTCTTTATGGTTGCCAGTCACAAATACCACCGGCAGGTAACTTCACTTTGGCAGTGCATCGCTCACTCTAGCGTCAGAGTGTTCGCCAAGGATTTGTAAACAAAAACATTGATATGTAAACAATGCACCGTATACGGAATATAGTCCGCTTTAAGAATGGAGATAAGTTTTAAACTCAGCTGCATCAGAAGCTATCATAAAGGTCATGCTAGACATCTTCAACTCAGGGTATTAGATTTAGCATTATCATACAATAGTAGCTAGTTTGCATCAGAAGATTGTAAAAACAATTTTTCTATGAAAAAAGTATAAAAAGTTCTAGCTGCTTCTTACCACCTATCTTGGAATGTTCAAGAAGAGAGAGCTGTGCAGATAACTAAAAGTGCTGTGGAGAAGATTATCTCTGGTAAATGGAATTGAAGACTTGCAAGTTATCGTCTCACTCCAGCATGTTACATCATCAAAAATAATAAGATTGGACTATCCCTATTCTCCAAAACAATGTGGTATATACGATTTCAAGAGCTTGTTTATTGAAAGCTAGAACTGATGTATTAATCAATGTAATGTATGAAGAAAAGTGCTTTGGAGATGTGATGTAGCATGAGTGGTAAGAAGTGTGCTTCTGTTGACAACTTAACAAATGTATGTCACACAACTCATATACTTAATATAATTCCAAGGACAAAGAATGAGTTGTTAACATCAGAGACCTTTTGCTAGTATTGTTACTGTTGCAAATTTGAAGTTTTTTTTATTGTTTGAAGAAAGATAGAGTTCAACATGTTAATGTATGTTGTTGAGCATGGTGGAACATATGATAAACTAAGAAAGAATGCAGAACCATAAAATAAAAAAGGGCTGAAATGGGATGGCTGAAGTAAATACTTTTGTTTGTAACACGGTTTTTTATTGTTTAATTGTGCAAACAGACTACTAAATTATCATTTTTGAGTTATTAAGCAACAAGCTACTGGATCCAATAAATTTTTAACATTCAAAATGGATCATCACTAGTTAAGTATTTTTAAATGCTTTTTTTAATCACGCAAAATGGCTCACGACCGCCATCTTGAAAAAAAATATATATAGCGAAGTTTCGCTTTCGTTTTCGATCGAAATTGGCATTTTTCCCCCTTCCTTAAATGTATTTGTAGTTTTTTCTTATTTGGTGTTGTACTACTGTTGTTGTTATAACAACTTTCGTTGTGGGCCATGCGTGATGTTCAGTGACCGCCATCTTGGAAAGCAATCGCTAAGTTTCGGAAGGAAGGGGTGCCATACGGTACATCGGATTTACCTAAACAACAACTTCGGAAAAAAAAGTATTTAAGATCATTAGAAACAATGAGGGGACCCTATAATCATCTGTTTCTCCGAGACTCCAAGTCTATAGTTACAGACCTGTTTTTACCTGTCGTTAGATCTACAACGTGTTCAAAGAACAACATTCATTGTCCTAGACAAAGAGAGAAATAAAAGTGCTAATTATAGAAATGATTCGCTCTAAAACGATACTTTTTAAGCCAATTTATTACTTTTGAATGTTTGCATTCTCAATTAGAAAGATTCGATAGAGGAACAATAAGTCAGAACAAGCTTTTTTTTAAAAACATGATAGAATGAAAAAGGAAATAATAATTACCCAAACTTTAAGCTGAATGTAAAAACTACAGAGAAAACAAACTACAGATGACGATTCCAAACAGTACAAACTGCATTAAACAATTTCTGACGCAGCAGGAGTTTAACGGTGAAACACCTAACAAAGAGAAGACGGATTCAAACTGAACGTCTTCTAACCAAGTCATTCACTACTCATTCCAGATGCATAACTCAAAAGATTTAAAATTGTTGTATACAATGTATAACATCCATAAGCAGTATCCTACGGAACTTACGTCAAACGACACAGTTCTGACGTAAAAGGAATAGGGCATGTCTATCTGACGTTTCAATGACGTCACTTAAGTAACCTCTTCGCGCGCCCTACTGCGCAGGCTATTTCTTTAACTAAATGTATAATGGCCATTTTGCACGTGACGTCACTTGGCGGTATTTGATACTTCACGTGCACGTTCTTATGGTGATGATTAGTTTTGTTTTCAGCTCGTTTGGACCTGACCTAAGGGATTATTTGACACGTTCTAGTAGAAATATAGCTGTTGCAAAAGAAGCTAGAATATTAGACATTAACAAATAATAGCTTTTTAAAAATGAATTTTTTATCTTCATTGTGAGATTTTATTTAAAATATTAATAATAATTAAATACTAAAAATAATTTAAAGGATCGTACTTTAAAAAAGTGTAGGAGGTTTTTAATGAATATTTGTACTATTTTAAACTCAGAAAACTTAAAATCAACTCAATTATGTATTATTTATACGTGTTTGCAATAACGTAATAATTTTAGAACACTAATATTCTTTTTATTAACAAAGTTTTGAAGCGAAATGCGATATCATCGTCTTCTAAACCATCTATTTAAGTATTAAAAAGACAGTAACTCATTCCGAGCGGCTCTAATAATGAGAAACAGTAATTATGAAATGGATACTGAATGCAGCGGTGTAGTCCTAAAAAAAAAAGTGGGGGGACGCTCATTTTTAGAAGAAATTCAACCCAAATGTACGCATTCTTTTCTGAAACAGTGTATATATATATATATATATATATATATATATATATATATATATATATATATATATATATATATCCCTGTACCCCCATCCCCTAATATTTTAGTTTCATTATTGCCACATTAAAACTATATTGATTGACTATGTCATTTTATCTCTCATCTTTCGTGTATTTCGAATGGTAACCCTATCTTGAAATTTTTATGATTGTAATCTATTTATAGAAAAATACATGTGATGCATATTCTACAACTTGTGAACTAATAGTATTTAAATACATGTAAAATTATGTCGCATTTTTGGGACACATTTTTCGGACAATTTTCAATAAAGGGGGTGAGAGATAAAATGACACAATCATTAATATTTAGGGGGGGGGGACTATAATACGTGGAGCACTGAAGCTTTGAAATAGAATTTTAAACTTGCTGTACTATCTTTGCTCGTGCTCAAGTTTTTAGAAATAAATTGCTTGAAAATCAATCTGACTTTTCTCTCAAATTATATGTTGTGATTTTAAAGATGCAATTTCTAGGCAGGATTTAAAAAGTTATAATTTAAAACAAGTTTATTCTCATTTACATGGCTGATTACTGTTCATTTAAATCATTATTTTTATTTAAAGGTTAAAATTGAAATCTACTTCTATTACTCAATTTATCGTTGATTAGTTTTTGTTTATTATCAGCATACAGCAAATAAGTTTACTAAAGCCAGAGTTTAGCAGAAGAATTTAGCATGTTTATCAGCATTAAAAATATGGCATAAAGGATTTAAAGGAAAAAAAACTAATATTTTAGCTGAATGATAATTTAAATTGTCCTCTTTTATTTCTAACATCGTTATAAAATTTCTTTAACGTGTTTATACTTAACAAAGGACAGAATAAAAGATTAAAAACCATTATTAACTTGTCCCAAAACGGAGAAACATTTTTCTCACTGCTGCACACAGTTCCAGTAAATGTAAAATATTATTCTCTGGGATAAAGCTCAGTGTAAAAGTGGGAAATGAAAAATTAAATCCTTATACCAATCTTAGAAAACACAAATGCAAATTGGAAATAAAGTATTTAAATTTTTATTATCGATTAAACTAACAATTCTTAAAACACTTTCCACAATGATTCTTTTCCTGAATTTTCGTCGACCATTTTGAGTTTTCTAGATTGATTATCCACAGCCATTCTATGATTTTCTGAGTTCCAAATTTTAATATATTGTTGTGGTTGCCATCTACCAACCGGTGGACCGTTGAAATTTATCATTAACAGGTTGGAAATGGTTGAAATTAAAAGTCGTGAACGCTCATCGGAAGCAATTATATTCATTTGGCTAAATGAGCGTTCACATTCGGCTGTCCCCGGAGGAAGGGTATCAATACAAACTTTCAGTGGTGTGATTTCTACGGGTAAAACTTTTTGATTATCTATGTACTCTCTCATGCCATTAACTATAGTACTACAATCGAGATTAAATCTAGAGCAAAGACGTTTTATTTCTTTTTCTCCGTGTCGAATATCTGGATTTGTTGGCCAAGTTGTACTGTCAAGGATTGTTAAATCCTTAAGCAAACTTTCTTGTGTTGGGTCATTCAATAACCGTTCCTTCATATTATCTATAAGACTTTGTAAGAATTGACAAGGATTAATGATTGCAATTTTTGAATAACGTTTCAGTTCAATATTTTGAAAAGTTCCTTTTTCTTCTGCTTTTAAAGCAACTTCATATTTCTCACCTTCTGAAATTTTGAAGGACTCCAAAACTCGAATTGTTCTCTTTATCAATGTATCAGCCTTCAAAAGTGTTACATTATGTGCCTGTAATTGTGCAGATAAATTTGAAAGCTCGTTTAAAGCATCGTGCATAAGGCTCAAGTTCCTTAAAAATTCTGGGCTCCCGAGGTGTCGAGCAAGCCCTATAAATTTTGATCGCTCAGTGGAATTGCGAGCTTTATCCAAAGAAGCTTCAGTAAAGTGCGTATATAATGCGCAGTAAGAATCCAAGACAGCACGTACAGTTCTGAAACTGCTTGCCACCCACCTTGTGTTTAAAACGCGACCAATTGCTAATAATTGGAGGCCAAGCTCATCAGAAATATTTGCCAATTCTCACTTGTTTTTAGCGGATTGGCTGTATACATTATGGATTTCATCCATAAAAATTTTAAAATGGTTTACACCAGACACACTGTTCACTGCATCACCTACTGCAAGCTCCAGTCTGTGATTCATACAATGCCATGATATAATAGAGGGGTAGAGTGTTCGTAATCTTGTGGCAACTCCTGCTTTTTTCCCTAACATTACACTTGCTCCATCGGAAACAAAAGATATCCAATTTTTTTTTAAATATTCATTTGTGAAGCCAACTGATGTTAAACGTTCTAGAAGCATATCAGTGATTGCTTCTGCCGTTTGTTGTTCAAGCTCTATCAAATCAAGAAAAATAAATATTGGGTTAGATATTTGATCTATCGACGCCTTTAGGTTTATCACTAGAACCGTTTTATGACTCACAGTAGTTGATTCATCAACGAGAACAGAGAGTTTAGAATCATTTTCTAGTAAGCATTTTACAATTTTTTGTCTCATTTGATTTGCAATAGAAGAAATGATTTTATTTGCAGAGTACCTAGAATGTAAAATTATTCCCAAATCTATTCCATTAGATTTTTGTAGCTCTATAATGGAACTGAAGTCGCTAAATGGACGATTCATTTTTGCGATATAATACGCGGTTCGAAATATCCTTTCAGTTTCCACATTTCCTGAAATCACTTGTTTTTCGAAAGCTTCCGGGAGCATGTTCATCTTCGAAGTACGTTTTAACTTCACTATTCTTGCATGTGCTTCTGAATTTACATGCTTGGATATTTTTTTTCTTAAAGATGTCAAACGCTTTCTTCGATCCGAACAATTAGTAGGAGTTATTAAATATTTCGCCCACTCATTAGATAGGGAAATGCCCTGATCTTTCATAAGTCAGATCTTTCAAGTCCCTGAGATAAGCCGTATTTGCATTCAGTACATCCAAGTTTTCCACCTTGAGCATCTAACCAGGTATATTTGTCCCTGAATTCTTCTATTTGTTTTACGTTCCAATCTTCAGGCCACTTGAAGATTAATACCACCTGAAGATGATTCCAAAACTGTTAAGTCATTTTCCACACTGGCATCGTCCGAAATGTGACATTTAGCGTCTGACACATCTCTATCATTGCAAATTTCATTTTCATTTGAAACAGCAATAGCGGCATTCCTATAAGGATGTGAACAATGATAAGTTTTATTATACAGTGACGAACAACTACTTTTTATTTTTTGTTACCGGATAAATTCATTTGAGAGGATGCTGTGCATAAAAATTGTTATTTTGATCAAAATTTAATTGAGACAAAAGCATTGTTGTAATATGTATCATCTTAATAATATCATTCAATAAAAATAGGCAAAATATTAAACTGCATTCCATAAACATCAATCAAATATTTTTTTAAGAGCCCTTGCAAGAGCAAATCGGGCAAGCCAATAGGAAAAAGTTCCCGTCACCATCTCAAAATTTCGTGATTTTTTTTTTCTTGTGTTGCCTTACCCAAGGAAAGAACAAATTTGAAATATTTTTGATTTACCTCTTTTAGTTTTGGAGTTATGTGGGGTCAAAGTATCCCTGACGAGTGACGTAGAATTAATTTAGGGCCATTTTTGCAAGTTTATTGTCTCGACTGCGACTGGCTCAGAAGTGCTTCAGAGAATTTTTTGATTTTATCCTATAATATACCTTTGATATTAACATCTCAAATTGAAAATTTATTCGAAAATTGTCAGAGCACCAAAATAAGGGCCCCCCAAAATACCCCCAATTTCATAAGAAATACAGTTTTAAGAATGCTTTAAATCTTGGCTCTGACGTGATACAGAAAAATTTTTTGCACAGTGCAGTTATATATCTACATATAAAGTGAATACAATGTTAACAATTTTTGAAGGCCCCCAGGGGCCCCGGTACGGGGCCCCTGGACATGGCCCCAAACATGGCCCTTAACGCTAATTTACGCAATTTCGAAGCATTGCTACAGCTGAAGCCGACTTCCCACAGGATAACTATTGACATGGAGATGTAGTATCAACATAGTAGTTTGATATTAGGAAAAAACATTTTTTGAAGGTACAACTGTTTCCTAGAAAAATCCCAAAAAGTACCTCCCTATTTGGAACATTCCACTGGCACGCATGAGGGCAATTCGGCGTTACTTTTAGAAGTTTAATCGACTGTAGCAGTGTTGAAAATTAACCTATTCTGCATATATCACAAACATATTCTCCATATATCACAAATAGTTCTTTTACAGGGGTACTCATAAGAATTACATTACGCTGAAGGGAGATCTCTGCAACTACTGAACCGATTCGAAAATTTTTTTCACTGATAGGAAGCTACACTATTCCTGAGTATTATAAGCTACCTTTCAGCATGCAGCATAACTAGTTCTTTTACAGGGACACTCAAAAGAATTCTAGCACATGACCCTATATGGACATCTCCGTAACTACTAAACCGATTCTAAAGATATTTTCACTGAAAGCTACACTATTCCTTATTAACATAGACTAAAATTCATGCATGCAGCATAATTTACAGGAACACTCAAAATAATTCGCAAACTCTGTCTCCATTCGGCACTCAAATTTATTCAAATTTTATTAAACTCCATTCAAATTTTTGAACAGTGCAGTTATATATCTTCATATAAAGTGAATCCAATGTTAAAAATTTTTGAAAGCCCCCAGGGTGCCCCAAACATGGTCCTTAACGCAATTTCAAAGCATTGGCACAGCTGCCTCTGACTTCGCGCCTGAGAACTATTGGCATGGAGATGTAGTTTCAACATAGTAGTTTCATATTAAGAAAAGATATAATTTTGAAAGCATCACCGTTTTCAAGAGAAATTTAACACAGTAATCAAGTCAGAGCCAGCTGTACCTATGCTTCGAAATTGCATAAATTAGCGCTAAGGACCATGTTTGGGCCCCCGTACCGAGGGGCCCTGGGGGCTTTCAAAAATTTTTAACATTGGATTCACTTTATATAAAGATATATAACTGCACTGTTCAAAAATTTGAATGGAGTTTAATAAAATTTGAATACATTTGAGTGCCGAATGGAGACAATTACTACAATGTTTACGAATTATTTTGAGTGTTCCTGTAAATTATGCTGCATGTATGAATTTTAGCCTATGTTAATCAGGAATAGTGTAGCTTTCAGTGAAAAAATCTTTAGAATCGGTTCAGTAGTTACAGAGATGTCCATATAGCGTCGTGTGCTATAATTCTTTTGAGTGTCCCTGTAAAAGAACTAGTTATGCTGCATGCTGAAAGATAGCCTATAGGACTCAGGAATAGTGTAGCTTTCTATCAGTGAAAAAAATTTTCGAATTGGTTCAGTAGTTACAGAGATCCCCATACAGCGTAATGTAATTCTTATGAGTGCCCCTGTAAAAGAATTATTTGTGATATATGGAGGATATATTTGAGATATATGAAGAATAAGTTAATTTTCAATATTGCCACTGTCGATTAAACTTTTAAAAGTAACGCCGAATTTCCCCCAATGCGTACCAGTGGAATGTCCCAAATAGGGATGTACTTTTTAGGATTTTTCTAGGAAACAGTTGTACCTTCAAAAAATGTTTTTTTTATAATATGAAAACTACTATGTTGATACTACATCTCCATGTCAATAGTTATCCTCTGGGAAGTCGGCTTCAGCTGTACCAATGTTTCGAAACTGCGTAAATTAGCGTTAAGGATCATGTTTGGGGCCCCTTGCAGGGGGCCCTGGGGGGCTTTAAAAATTTTTAACATTGGATTCACTTTATGTGATGATATATAACTGCTCTGTGCAAATTTTTTTTCTGTATCACGTCAGAGCCAAGATTTAAAGCATTCTTAAAACTGTACTTTTTATGAAATTGGGGGTATTTTGGGGGGCCCTTATTTGGGGCTCTGACAATTTTCGAATGAATTTTCAATTTGAGATGTTAATATACAAGGTATATTATAGGATAAAATGAAAAAAATCTCTAAAACACGTCTGAGCCAGTCGCAGTCAAGACAATAAACTTGCAAAAATGGCCCCAAAATTAATTCTACGGTCACTCGTCTGGGGTACTTTGACCCCCCATAACTCCAAAACTAAAAAAGGTAAATCAAAAATATTTCAGATTTGTTCTTTCCTTGTGTAAGGCAACACAAGGAAAAAAATTCATGAAATTCTGAGATGGTGATGGGAACGCCCTGCCCGATTTGCCCCTGCAATGCCTCTTAAACTCAAAAGTAAATACGCACCTTTGAAAAGTAATGTGTGCAGTGTGCCTTTTTCCAAGTGCGCTTTTCTCCATGATTTATTAAAATTTAATGCAAAAATTTTGTACACACAGCAGAAAGTATTACGATTTTTAAGTTAGACAAAATATAAAACTATATCGTTCTAGTTATAACATAAATTATTGGAAGAAAGGAAAATTTACAACGTGGAGGAAGAAATGTAGAGAACCTTCAAAAATTTTTGTATTGTTCTTTCCTTTGCATTGCTAGATAATTCCTAGGTTACTTAAAATACTTTATTTATTTATTATATATCATAATAACCGCGAATTTTTAGCAGGGAAAATTCTCTAGAAACAATTATCGCTTTTTACAATAGAATAGAAATAGACAATCGTTTCATTCCTTGATTTGGGCACCCATCTGATTCGAGGTCTGGGCAGCCGCCCCGTTTGCCTAGAACTGTACTTAAGTACTTGTGTCACTATTATACTGTTTAAAAGTAATCCCTTGATATTTTTTTAATCTATCGAATATTTTGTATGTTCTAATTTTCGTTTGCATATTTCTTAATTATTTATTTTTTAAATAATTATTTTTCAAGAGTATAATATAGTGTGTTTTTTTTTAACAATTCATTTAAACATTAAAACCATATTTAAAATTAATACTTACTTTTCTTGAGGAAGTAGTAGATTTGTTCTTTCACATTCCGAATCTAAACAATTGCGCTTCTCGGGAACAAAAAAGCTACTTAAACTAGATTGGCTCAGTCTCTTCATTTTATTTTTGGAGTAAAAAACAAGAAAACGTCTTTTACACAAATGCTTATCCGTAAGTAAGAAGTAAACCTCCAAGACTGAAAATCAGAAAAAAGTTACGTTTTAAGTAGAACTGGAACTGGAGATAGATTGGCCTGGAACAGTGCATGCAACAGCTTTTTCCGAGAATGCGCATACATACGCAAATACGAACTTTTGAACGTTCAAAAAAGACGTGGTGACGGTTTCCCCTGAGACACTTGGGCAGCAGTACTTCCCCCTTTTACTCTCTTTGACTGACCGAAAGTGCGTTGTATGATGATGGATATATTCACATTGTGTAGTATTTACAAAAGATTTGTAAGTGAGTAAGTAATCTTAAGGTCTACTTAGGTGGTCCAAATCCTCCTTTTTGGTTTTCATTCCGATGTGGAATGGCAAAAGGAAAATTTACATTAAGTTCGAGTTTTTTAAAAAACACGCAAAATCAGCGTCCCCCCTGAAAAAAAAAGTAGGGGGACGCATAAGTCAAAATGAAAAAGTGGGGGGACGGCGTCCCCCCGCGACTACACCACTGACTGAATGCATTTCAATAGGAGCTGGCGGATGTAAATACCACCAGCAGACGAATTTTAGCCTCGAACTCAGACACCATGCAAAATGTCCATTTAAGCCGTTCCTTTCTAAATGGACCCGTTCTTTTCTAAAGTGGCTAGAAACAGCAACGGGACAGAGATTCCTATTGGCTAGCGAGTCATGAAATAATAAAACGTCAAAGGTACCCAATATAGGCTGCATTCGTATACGACAAACTCGTTGCACGAGTTTTCGTAAGAAAACTGGAATGCGTGTGTTCAGTGCTGTCAGTGGTTATCAGTTTCTTTGGACTTTACGAACACCTTTAGTTTATTTAGTTTCGTCGCCTAGGAGACGTGTTTGTTTATGATTCGCGAAGGCGTTAATTTTGCTGAGGAGAGATTTTAATACATATTCAATATAAAATCAACAGGATTTTAAAAAGAAAGATTGGCCATAATTGAAGTGCACATATCAAAATTTAGAAATTTCAACTTATAGTTCATTTTTTCAAAAGTATTTAGCAAGAGAAGTTCAAATTTTGCTAATAACCGTTTGAATTAACTTCAATCTCAAGATCAAAACATGCATTTTTGACTTTACCAAAATTAAAAATACAAGTAAATGATTACCTTTGAAGAATTATGTACCTCCGTAGTAATTTCTAGCACATGCATGAATTTCCTCCTCGAAAAAGTAATATTTGCAGCTTCAGCAAACGTAAAATACTTTTCATAAAAACATACTTTTCCATAACAACAGACGCCATTTGTAGACAGCAACAACGTGCACCAATTAATCTTCTAAACAAACTCAATCAACCTTTATCGCTGTTGGTTTACTTCGTTTTAAACTAATTGCACTGAGTTTTGTATACGAACGTTCGAGTTTTTAAACTGAATGCACTCAGTTTCCTTTACGAACACCTTAGATGGAAACTCGTTGCACGAGTGCAACACGTTTGGCGTTTACGAATGCGGCCATATTTTAATGATAATTACTTGTGTAGTAAGTAACATAGAGCTATAATAAAAAAAATACACAGTACTACAAGAATCTGGTGCTTTAATATCACTAATTAACTCTATAATTTATGTAAAAACCGGTGTGTTGAAAAAAGGAGAAACGCTCGGCAGCCAATCGAATTTGTCCTGTTGCTGTTTCTAGACGCTTGCGTTGTTTCCTCTTGGAACTGTTAAAAAAAGGAATGAGTCCAACAGATTCGGTGAAGAACCGGATCTGTAAGGACAGCATCCTCTGAAGGCCCGTTTACATGTGAAAATGGAAAATCCCGGGTTAAAGCAGGGCCGTCGTTATTAGCAACCGGGCCTGCTTGTTCGTTGCCACCAGAAAAAATGAGTGAAACATTGAGGCCTAATATTTACATTTGCGCTGTTCGATTGTATGCAATTTGGGATTATAAACGTTAACTTATTTTATAATTAAAAAACAATTTTGTTATAGTTTTGTCATAATGATTTAATGACAAGGTGTTTTAGATGTAGGTAATAATTTTTTGAAGATTGCGCTTTTTTTAATGGAAATAAATCAACGAATTCAATCATAGAATTCGAACTTTAAGTTCTGAATGTAAAGGTAAGTGTATACTTATTTAGAAATTCTACAAATTTATAGGATATAAAGCATGTTTTGTGAATTAATATTCATGTGTTATTTATAAATTATTTTAATCTGAAATCGTTTAACTTGGGTAGTTTATTATTCTAGTAAATAAGCGTGCGTTGTAATACTAGTTAGACATTCTTATCTGTTTAAATCTTTCAGTTGAAAATGTCATTTATCATTTATTATAAATGCACTAAACGTGTGATATTGGTTTCAGTGCAGAAGTACTGTAAAATATGTTATTAATTTTTTCACATGTTTATGTAGAAACTTTAATTGACGTTAATATTTTGTATAAGCGTTCATTATACTCAAATTCAAAGTTCCATTTAGATAATGGCTATTATAAAAAGTAATTAATTCAGGGATCGTTTGTTTTTAGTTTACTACACTGTTTAGCGCAACTTGTGAAAAGGGATCTTGAAATTTTTCAAGTCCTAGAGCTGTTAGTTAATCTTAATTTGTATTCAAAGTCCGTGGAGCAGGTTTTTTTTTTTTTAAAGCTACAACCCTAATATACAGCAATGCAGGGACGAAAACATTTGTTTTCAATCGCCAGTTAATAATAACTTAAAAAAGAGGTGTTGGGATATTAGTGGTATTTCCTAGTATGGTTTTCTAAAATTTATTATTTTTCTTTGGAGAAGAAAAAATATATGGAACTAACACTGAAAATTATAAATCATTTTCATTTCGAATGGTAAAATTTTCGATAAATAAACACATTTGAACTAACCAAAATAAAAAAGATAACAAACGTGTTTGATCATACACTGTTACGTTATTCTTAATCCTTTTGATATATTTTATCTCCCCTTTAAGTTCGTACTACTATTTATGGGACACCCTTTATTTTGTAATTCATTCTAAATGTTTCTCGTTAAATTAATTTACATTATTTTTCATGTAAATACCAAGGACATGCAGTGCACAGGTTGTACTTATAATTATAGCAAACATTCTTCTGATACCTACGCCTTACAAAAGATTAAACATTAAATAGTATATCAGTGCTTAAATTTTGTATACGTGAATTGTAAATATCAAATATTTTAAATTCTATTTCAGCTCCTCATCATATATTTTGTTAATATATTAACCGAACAATATTTAATAAATGAAAATTTAATAACTATTAGTTAAATTTATTTTAAAAGTAATAATGGTTGTAACTGCTCTGAAAATGTGAAACTTAAACATTCAGTATAAAGAAATGCTTTAAAATGTCTGTATCATTTGTGTATTCGTTTACTTTAATGTATACTAAAAGTCAGCTTAATTTGTTCATGTATATTAAAAATCAAGCTAAAATAATGAATCATGAGAGTGAGCACTACTTTGTTTTTCCTTCAAATTACATGCATCTATTTAATGTCCACGTGTATCATAGTAAAGAAACTGTCAATGAGTTCGTACTTGAATTATTAACACAATCACTACTTAAACCTACATCAAATAACGTTTGAAAGCATCGGAAAGCTTAAAAATTGCTTGCTGTATACGGGAAGACACGAGCATCCGTAGGCCTCTTTGGATGACTCATCGAAATACACGCGCAGGCCCATTACTAATAGCGAAGGCCCCGGTTAAAGGGGAGTACAGGGGAAAACTCGCAATGCATCATGGGAAAGCGGGGTTGACTCTGCATTAACCCTCCTTTCGACTAGGAATCTTTCTACCCCGCATTTTCCCCCCCTAAGTAGGGGAAGCGGGGTAGCAAGCAGTGCAAGTCCCGGGATTTAAGGTGGATTCATACCTGCCGCGCTGCACCGCAACCATACAGTACTGTTTCGGCCGTTTTGGACCGTTGGCTGTCCGCGCGGCGAGCTTGCGGTGCCGCAAGTAAATACACCAATGCTCTTCTGTAATTGGCTGTAGCTGTAAAAGCTCTTCTGTAATTGGCTGTAGCTTTGCGGTCGCTGCGGAATATCTGTTCTCGCCAGATATTGCGCAAACCCTCGGCGCTCGCCGCGCGGGGGCCGTGTTGCTCCGCCTCGTGACGTCATTGCGGCGTCTTAGCGGTGCGGTACGGCCAGTATGAATCCGGCTTTACTCCGCATCTTCCCACATGTAAACGGGCCCATATGTGGCCCGTTCGAGAATTCACCGGTCGCTTATGCACCGGTGCTACCGGTTGGGGTGACGTCACGGTTGTCAGCCAGTTTCGGTTAGAACTGCAACCGGTTGACGGCCGTGACGTCACTTAACCAAAGAATGACTGCAACCGGTAGCGCCGGTGCATAACCAACCGGTGAATTATCGAACGGGCCCCTAGTGCATGTGATTGAACGGTAACTTTGCTTACGAATAGCATGGAAGGAAATGTTTAAGCAAGACACCCAAGTTAACATACTTCCGTATGTGAAAATGGTATTTTAGGACGTGTGTCCGCTTTCAGAGATTCTGGCAGGGTGGCTATCTGGCTCTTCCTGCTAGATGATATCACAGACATGGGAGCAAACGTTTTCAATCAATGAAATGATTGGATATTTTGCGCACAAGTCGCAGAAAAAGCCAACGGGCGAGCGAACGTGTTTGTTGTTGGTAAACAATAATGAATTAATGGTAACGGAGAACTCTTAAAGTTTTTCAAGTATATCTGAACAATTTAAGAGTATATATATTGATCATCCAAAAAATAATACACAAAATAAAGTTTTCAAAGATTAACACTAGATTTACCATCTATTTATATATACACCCTCCAAGAAATGCATTCGAGCAAGAGAGAAATTTCCTATTTTAGATTTGCGAATAATAATTGAGTTTTTGAAAAACGCGGAACTTGATAGAAATATAGAAAGTCATATTTATACATAGCCTAATTCATATTCTATGATAAATAATTTTTAATATACGAAACCAACGTAGGAAATTTCTCTCTTGCTCGAATACTTTTTTTGGAGGGTGTACCTATTTCTACCAAAACCAGTCAAAATGACTGGTATACACCCTCCAAAAAAGTATTCGAAGAAGAGAGAAATTTCCTATTTTAGATTTGCGAATAATAATTGAGTTTTTAATATACAGTATATTAAAAATTATTTATCATAGAATATGATTTAGGCTATGTATAAATATGACTTTCCATATTTCTATCAAGTTGTGCGTTTTTCAAAAACTCAATTATTATTCGCAAATCTAAAATAGGAAATTTCTCTCTTGCTCGAATACTTTTTTGACTACTTTTTACTATACTTTTTTAAACTAGTAATATAGTTACAAAATGTTGTATTCAAGCTAAGGTGACCAAACGTCCCCATTTTCCGGGGACAGTCCCCAATTCCAGGACGTTTTACATACTGTCCCCAAAATGTAAAACAGGAATTGGGGACAATTTCTAATCTTTGCATTGTTTTTTAATTAAATCACTGTTAATTATTTGCTAATTATAAATGTCCCCAGTTTAGTTTAAAAATCGGGGACATGTCCTCGATTCTATGTTCAAAAATCTGGTCCCCTTATTAATTTAAATGATGCAGAAAAATCTGCCCACAACTAATGTACAGTAACGTTTTCTGCGGTAGTCAAACCCAAACTCTTCAGTACCAGCACCAGCCAATCGGTAGCGCAGCCACTGCCATAATAATAATCCAAGTTCATCAGGAAATACCCAGGGATATACGGAATTGAATTTGTTTTGCTATCTGCGGTATATGTAAACACTTTTACAAAAATGTGTTTGTGATTTTGTACGGAATCCGTTGTATGATATCTGCTGTATGACTTAAATTATTCATGGTAAGTTAAAATAATTGCTTTTCTTCATGGAATGTGATAATATTTTTTGCGAATAATATTATTTGTGCAATCTAATGTTAATTAAATATCTGTGCGTATAATCGTTAATTGCTTGAAAAGGAGGTTTGTTTCCTATAAAGTATAATTTCCAATATTGCTACTAAGTATTATTTGAAATAAGGAAAAAAGGTATGTCGTATTTTAATATAATATGCTATATTATGCAGTGTGCAGAAATGTTTCCTAAAATATGCTATCAGTAATTTAATATAATTAGCCCTTATTTGATTTTAAAAAGTCGTATTTTTACACCTTATTTCAGGGTTGTTTGTTTAGCAATTAAAACCAAGTGGATTTATGTGTAAACAAAGTAGTTATTTTAAAACCACTTATTTTAAACTATTTTCTTCTCTCCTTCTCTTATCAGCAACACCGGAGTTTCTACACTTAAACTCTCCGCTTCCTTCTTACATACTGGAATCTGTATCATTGTCGATGATGATTGTTTGTAGTTTTACAGTTTTACATGAACTGTAATTATAACTATTTTATTAAAACTCATAAAAATAACTATGGTCGTTCAGGCAAACCTTATTAAAAAATAATTATTTTGACTTACACTCAAATCATTTTACACAGACAATGTTTCATCTATTCAGTGTGTGTTTACAGAAAATAATAAGTGCCAACAGTTATGTGAGAAATTTCATCTGGGATTGTCCCAGATTAGCTCAGTGGTAAAGCACCTGCACCTTAAGCAGTAGTCCTGGGTTCAATCCCCAAACTCTGGAATTCTTTGCATATTTGGTATATTAATCAACTGAAATACTCAAAACTTCCTAATTTGGTCTACTGATTTTAAACTTTTGCAAATGAGTGAATACATGCCATATAATTGAAAAAAATTTTTGTATCTTTTTAAGTTAATCCACCTAAAAGCAGTCTCAATTTATTTTTTAACTATTTATAATCCTGACTTGTGTTTCTAAAATAGTCATGATTTAATTTCAAAAAGGTTAAATAATTTATGAATGAATACTTTTTTTAAGGAATGTGGCTTAAATTCACAAAAATGGTGCAAAATGGAGAATCTTCAGAAATTCGGTCTTACTATAACATATTGCAGGGATCGTACTTGTCCTGAAATTGGTTTAATTCTGACACTTAAAAATATTTTTCTAAAATGTCCTAGTTTTTAGCATATAGTTTTTATCAATTTTGTAAAATTGAAATTTACTACTCTCAGAAATTTGACTAGCTCAATAATTTTCAGACAATGTTTTTAAAGCCCGGAAATTTAGGAATTTCAGGACAAGTACGACCCCTGACATTGAAGTCATAATAGGGGAAAAAAATCATGTGATCTCTTACTATATAGGAAGAATATTTGTGTTAAGTACCCCTTGCTTTTTAAAAATTATTATTGTTTTATTTATTATTGTTATTTATTTATTTTAGCTTTGAAGTTGAAAACATCTAAGTATGATGCATAAACTAGCATTTCGAAATTATTTGAAAGCCTATTCTATAGAAACATGTTTATGTCACTTACATGCAAAAACTAGTAGCAAACAGTATGGTCACAAGAAATTGATTTTCAACCTTTTGGGAGTGAAAGGTTTGTTGTTTTCACACTTGAATAATTTCTTAATCTTGTTTTAAAGTTCTTGCTTGTTTTGGAAAATTACTTAGCCTTTTCTCATTTATTTTAATTTCTGCTTTTTAGCTGCTATTAAAAATGTTTAATTATTGATGTTTTATTTTCAGACAGTCAAAGTTGTGTGTTGCTCCTTATTCCTGCAAATCTTACATTGAGATCTTTCAGTTCCTTAATAGCAGCATCACCAAAAACTTTTGGATTTGATGACTCTTTTAAAAGATGTTTCCATTCAACATGCATATTACGTGATAATAAAGATTCTGATAAATCTTTTTCTAAAATGAAAGCTGAACTACCAGGCACCATTTCAGACCAGCTACTGTCTTCAGGTTTTATTCTAAATTAAGATTTTTTTGTTAAGTTATTTATGCTGATAAATTAATGTTTATAAATTTATATTTTTCTTATTTAATTTTAGCAAAGCAACGAGAAGAAAGAAAGAAGATTGATTACTCGAAAACATTTACAGAAAGGAATTTTATAACTCCTCTTAGAGCTATGAATGAATATCTTTTGAAGCCAAGGTATCTAATTTACATATTCTAATGGATGAGTTTGTTTTTTATGTTTGGAAGTTGGCTTTGAGATGAAGAGAGCTTCTTCCATCATATACCTCAAATTTAGCGGACACCAGTTGCCAAATGCGACCATTAAAAACTTTTTGGCGACCATTATTTTTTGTGATGATCGCCATTGTGGCTACCAAAAGTTTCAATAAGTATTTTCAAAAATTAAACTTTGTGGGGATATTTTCTCATAATCCCGATCGCTTGTGCAATAAATCTTTGCAACTTTGTGAGCATACTATATTTTACCACATGCATGGGGATAAAGGTCAAGACTAAAAAATTTTGAGAGTGGCCAGTGGCCACTGGACATGATTAATTCAGTGGCCACTTGAACGGTATCTTACATACGTAGAATTCATGTGTAATTAAAATATATGTATGTACACATAAAGGTATAATATTGGATATAATATAATCAAAATAAATTTTTCAGGACTAATGAATAATAATACAATGTTATTTTGTATACATTTCTTAAAATTAATAATAATAAAAATACTTACTATAGCTCATTTAATTAATTTTGTCAATAATTGAAATGAATGAAAAATAAGTAAATTAAAATCAGGCTTAATAAAGAACACAAACATTTAAAATATTATATTTTAATCGTGAAAGTATGGCCTTCTGCTTTTTAGGCTATCATGCCACCACTATTCAATTACACATTAAAATCCATCAAATTAACCTTAGCAGTCTTTACAAATAGCCTGTTTTCTAAATACTCTCTACCCATTGATGTGGATTTGTCACCTATAATATTTTTAACACTGCTCCAAATTCTCTCTACTTCAGCATTACTGTGGGGTATAGTAATTTGGATGACTTCTTTTACAATTTTAAAATTACTCAAGTTTTCACTACTTAATTTTTCATTTAAATTTGTCTGGTGGAATTTTTAGAATTCTGCTGAATATGCAGTACAGTGCAGCACCGATAATCCGGCATCGGCAGGAATGACGCGGTGCCGGATTACCGATTTTTCCGGATTATAGATTTGTTGAAAATTTCCATTAAAACCATCGTCAATCACGTGCTATTGACCAGTTTATTATTTATCAATGAAAAGTAGTCTTAAAACATACATACGATCGCTGTATAAACCGCCAAAAAAAGTACTAAACTACACTGGAACAAATGTAATTTAGTGTTCAATTCAAACTAAAAACTATAAAGCAGAATAGATCGTTGATTTTGGAACATTTTCATAAAATATAACAAATAGTAACTGAAATTTATTTAAATTATAATTTAAAATTAGCGTATTAAATTATTATTAGACTCTAATTAGCTTTTGTATTTACATTAAATACATCGGTTAATTTGACTTGCTTCATTTTTTTTTGTATTTAATTGTTTAATTAACATATGCACATTCATCAGTTGACTCTCAGATATAAAATCAATTTATTAAATCTCTCCGTAGTTTTTACCATAGAGTTTTATTTTGCAAGTTGAATTATTCCGAATTTTACTCTCACAGCAGGCACGTATCTGGAAAAACATTGCGGGGGGGGGGGGGTCCAAAAATTTCGGAGGGGGTCCAAACGGTAGAAAAGGCAGAATGTTTCACAGAAAGACCTTTATCATTTTAGTAACAAAAAATCAAAATTTTGGGGGGGGGGAGCCCCCGCCCTTAAATACGTCCTTGCTTCTCAGCTTCTTAATTACGTCGAAACATACTAATTCCCCCCTCCTTTCCCTCTTGGTTATCAAAGCACTGGCGAATTCTTACCAGCGATAGATAGTTATTGCATTTCGCACGGTGACAGGATGTCTAGAAACAAGGCAATGTGTCTGAAAGGAGCCGAAGCCACGTGCTTACGATGATGTGTAAACATGCTGTCTCGTTTTAAAAACTCATACATATTAATGTTCTATGAAAGCACTTGCGTTATCTTTGAATTCTTCATTCAGCAACACTGCATTCCTTTGACTACAATTAATTTAAATGTAATAAGCCAACCAAGTCGTATTTACTTTTGTTTTTATCTTGGGTTTTATGACTTCTGTGGTTTATCATTTAAAAACAGGAAGTCCCAGTGTCCCACGTGGCTTTGTTATAAAATATGGATTTTTTTTATGTACGCACGTGGTTGGAGAAAGGATTGTTCCAAGCAAAGTTCAAATGCAAGAATATCTTCTATTCTGGGCATTCCCGCTGAAGTGAGTCACTCCGGTTCGCTGGCGTGTAAGCTGCATCTGCGATTTCGTGGGATTACTGTCAATAAATTCACAATAGAATGATGGAAAAGGGGTGAGGGGAGGCGGGAGGGGGATACGTTTTGCCGTTCTTTTTTCCAAGTGAATTGTAAATTATGTCCATGTATTTTGGAGAGAGTATGAAACAGTAATTGTAAACCAAAACTAGTGTTGACTCTAGATTAATTTTGCAGGGCGCAGCGCCCGGCGGCCTTTTTGTTATCTTTTTAGCCCCCGGCGGCCTTTTTGTTATCTTTTTAGCGCCCGGCGGCCCTTTTGTCGTCTTTTTAGCACCGGGCGGCCCTATTTCTCTTCTTTCTGTGCCCTCCTGCTTTTACATTTTTATTATTATTAGTCAACAACCAGCACTTTTTATTTCCTACATACCATTTTCGGCCCATCACGATAATACGTTAATTAAAACGGTTACGATTGAGTACAATAATCCCATCATAAAAATAGGTTCGATTGAAAACGGCCCTTTCACAAAAACCGTCTATGAAATCCGATCTTTCCCACAAATGTAATTTGTTAAAATGCTTTTTTCAAATATTCTACTCTTTCAGATCGAAATACTGCTACTGCCCTTTTCTTTGTTTTCATTTACGCGAGCGAAACAGCCGAGTAACCCGAAAAGGCCCCTCTTGTATGTTTTGTTTTTGCTGACTCAAGCGAGAAGAAGCCCGATCGGCATTTCACTTAGGAGTTGGGGGAAGAAAATACGGTTGGGAAATTCAAAATTTTCTCAAGTTATCTGAAAATTTCTGATTCCATCTGTCAATCCTCAAATATCGGGGGCTACGTTTGATAAATATGTAGTTGCGAATTATCAAACAATCATTATACCAGAGTTCGTCGCCAGCTGTATATAATTATTGCTCTTCTCGATGTCTTTAATAGTTTTGCAACACTAGCAAGTCCCCCCCCCCCTAAACGCTTTGCTCTTTTTAATTGGCTTTCCTAGTACATATTATTCGTAATGTATAACAGTTATTTACTAATCATATACAATTACAGATGATATAGAAAGAGAATGCCTTAGCAAAACGACGTTTTGCGATTCGAAAATTCCGCGGGATTTGCTTGTTTGTTATGGCAAGCCTAGACAAGGGATATCTTCTAAGGGGGGTGCCTTGGTTGGGTGACTTTTTAAGGAGTTCTAATGTGTATTGACGCGTACATCTGGATGAAACCGACCATAACTCCAGACCGACAGTCGCGCGGGCGGGGCCCGCCGAACATGGGAACTTCAACACTTCAGCCGTGTACCATGTTCAGTGGCTTTATCTACTCAAATCCATCTGAAAATCGAGGGATTTGCGACGTTTTGCGAATCCAGCAATTGAAACACATTATGCTTTTGCCAAAATCAGAGCATAATAATGATCTTTTGCTTTAGCAATGTAGCGCTAGGTTTATTGGCGCCCGGTGCGGTCCTTCAGTTTGCCGTCCCACTCTTTCTAAGTTTCAGCATTCTGTCCCCATTTCGGTCCTTTAGTTTTCCACTTTATTATTTCTAAGTGTCCTGACGGCCACCATGTTTTTTTCCGCCGGGGCGGATCCCCCCCCCTCTCTTATTACGCCACAGTTTTAATTACATAAAAGTGGAGTAAATGCAGAATTTAGTAAATCAGACTATTGACAAGATTTGGTATTCTAAATATTCATATTATACATTTTCTGATTTTAAAATTCTCAACATTTTAATGAATGAAGAAAGGAAAAAAAAAATAATAAAAGCAAAAGAAAGCTAGTTCTGGTAAAGGATGTCTTCAGGAAACAAATTGTGTCATAAGTTAACAGCTAGGTTATTCATAAAACAAACTGTCATCAATTTAAGCTTATTTTCAGTTGAAAAAAAAAAGAAAAGGAATTCTGGAAGGATTATTAATAGATAATTTGTTTAAGTACTTTTGGCACCAGGATATTGATTATTTTAATTATATTAAGCGGATTAAAAACATTTGATAGTTAAAATAAATATTGATTAGTACTTTTTTTATTTTAAAAAGATTAAGGCAAGGTTTAAGAAAGAAAATTTAGTGTTTTTAAAGAGACCTTTTTAAGTATGTTACAAGAAATTAAAAATAAAGCTTTATGAAAAATAAATTATTGAAAATATTTTAAACTTTATTTCATACCTTTGGACAATTCTGTGAGTTAAAAAAAAATATTAATTTTATACCTGCTAAAAAACTTACATGTAGTAATTATTTTTATTTATTTTAAAGAAATAGTACTTTTTAAAAAACTTATATTCACTTTTCATGAATGAGCAAGCATTAAATTAGA
This sequence comes from Cheiracanthium punctorium, assembly GCA_038373885.1. NCBI lineage: Eukaryota > Metazoa > Arthropoda > Arachnida > Araneae > Cheiracanthiidae > Cheiracanthium > Cheiracanthium punctorium. The sequence goes on along the minus strand of JAWZYV010007947.1, from coordinate 627,434 downwards.
AGTGAAAGAGGAATAACAAATATATTTCAGTGATTTGATTTGATATGGTGTTGTACATTCCAACCATAGGATGTATTGCAAAATTTGCAATTTGCATGTCATTTTTTCCCGCAATCTTATGTATTCTGAATTAAATTTCCCCAATTTCTGTAGTTATCAATTGATGGATGAGTTAAATTGTTTGATGCAATTTTAATAATGTCTAATAGTAATAAGGGTAACTTTGAAAATCTTTACTTGGTACTCATTCTATAATTATTGCAAACAAAAGAATTTAAATAAAATTCTGATTTATATAATTAAATTTTATACATCCTGCATTGCAGAAATTTTATTATTTTTATTACATGCTAAACGCATCTACCCTAATCCACTTACACTGACAGTCTTTTTCTGTTTAAAAGTTTGTACCAATATAGGTGAAATATCATATATGAATGAGATCCAGTAATTGTGGTCCAGTAGTGATAGTGTGATAAAATGGAGGAACAAAAATTAACAGTCCCTCTGTCTTCCCCTACTGCCTAACAAATCATGTCCGGCTAAAAATTTCTGAAATCTTCTTTAAGAATAGTACAATAAATGTACTATTCTTATAAATAATAAACATGTATGTCACGCAATTTTGAGAAAAAGAAAATTCAACATTACTTATATTAAAACTTCTTTATGCTAGAAGTTTTTTTTTAAATCAAAACTTCTAGTTATGTAGATTTAATTCACATATTTATGTCATGTTTAGACCAAAATATTATCAACAAATTATTTTTCTTATTTCACTTACACTTACTTCTACTGGATATTTTCTCCAAAAGAAGGGGGGGGGGGAACTAAGACAAATTGGAAAAAATCTTACTATGCATTGTAAGTCAGAACACATATTACAACTCTATATGTTATCTACCTGTACCCCAAAGTGCCCTTTTTGAGAACAGGGTGCCCCTTTTGAAAATTTTCCCCCCGGCGGCCCTTTTTTTCTAGAGTCAACACTAAAAGCGCATAAATGTAATAAAATAAAAAGTGGCGAACGTAATGAATTTTTTTCATCGCCACTTTCTTAAACTGAGTTGCCACGTGGCGAGTGGCGACCGCGAATCTTGACCTTTACATGGGGGCACCATCACAGGCGGCCTGTTTCGAGCGGGCAGAGAAATTTTTCATGGGGGGGGGGGGAAGGCGTTATGATTACAACAATTCATATATATGTATACATGTGTGTGATAATGTAGTGAAGAATATACATTTTGTATGGCAAAAAATTTCTGGGGGGGGCAGTTAAGACCCACCCTACCCCCCCCCCCCTTGGCTATGCCCCTTGAGTGTTTTTTTTTTTTTTTTGAAAGATCATTAAAAGAACGTAGTTTAAGAATGCTATAGAATAAATCAATTTGTATATAAATTTTCATAAAATTGTAACTTTTTCTGTAGTCCGTAGTAAATCAAATTTACTATAAAAATTCTGTAGAAACTATTGAGAATCTATAGTAGTTGGCATCTGTGCAAATGTCTCTTATATGCTGATAATTTGGTCTAATTAAAGGGGGGATGATCCCCCTCTTTAATTAGCTTACAGTTTGATACTTAGTTTTCAATTCAACTTTAGTTAACAATTTGATCCGCCCCCCTAAAAATTAAATCCTAGTTATGCTACTGCATAGACGCAGAGTCGTTAGACAGACTGACACAGTTAACAGAGACACGAAGTCTACCTTATTGGTCGGCAATTTTTTGACAAAAACAAAACAAATGTCCCAAAACTATCTAAATAAAAGTTACGATCCAGCAACGTTGAAATCAAAATCCATCCGGTTTATCAAATCAGGGTTCGTACACCTTCAGGGAAACCTGGAAAACAGGGAAAACTCAGGGAATTGAACATTAGCTCTTAAAACTCAGGGAAATCTCATGGAAAAATGTAATTTTGCTTTAAAAACCTGGAAAATCCAGCTTCAACCCTGGAATTTTATGAAAATTTACCCCCTCTCTCTTTATTTTTATGGCTTTCACCCTATTCAATGGCCAACTACTTCGCTAATGAAGCACTCATGCAATTGGAAATGGATTATACAAGATGATTAATCATCGCTTAAGACTGCTTAGGACAAATAGCACACTTGCTTCTCATTTTGTCTCTACTGTTCTGAGAATTTGTGATTGCTCCCATTTCTCATTTGAGTTGGTTGAATTAAGAAGGTGTTATATTCTTTGTGTTGTGTACTGTGCACAAAGTTAGATTGTGTAATATTATTATCATATATATACAAACTCTGCTGATATTTTCTAGAATACAATGTAGAATGTGTGTTCCTATAATGTGTAAATATTTCATTGTTTATGCATAGGATTGGTAGATTTTATTTAGTTCTAAAGAATATGGAAATTTTAACCAATAGCCTTGTGTCTGGCAATAGTATAAAAAACATATTTTGCGCAAAGTTCTTTTTTACTTCTGTAAAGCTGATTGCATAATTTCTGATATTTTATCGGCAAAATTTAATTTAAAACCATGTTTGATATAAATGTAATCCATTGTTTATGCAATAATTGAGGGGGAGTATAATTTTGATTGCCATAGTGCTATCATAATTTCATTACCTTAGAATGGGGCATATATAAAAAGTATTTAGTCTTATCTATTTTTTGCGATAACCTGGAAATTCTTGAAAAATCACCTGGAAAACTCGGGGAATTTCATTTTGAAAAATGAGTATGAACCCTGCAAATTCAAAATTAAACAAATGCTTATGACAAAGTCCTACAACAATCAAAATAAAAGAGAGCAATGAAAAAAAGAAGCGTGACTTCCATAAAAAAAGAACAGTATACGTTTACTTTGCCAATTTCTAAAAAAGAATTCCCACAAATGGATGTTTAAGTGTTTTACCAAGGCTAAACATGATGGCTAAACTTGTGAAGTATGGTTATCCAGGTAAAGTACAGTTATGCAGTTTAGCCTTGGTTGCGCAAACACAATTTTACGCATTCTAAATAAATTTGCCCAAAGTCTATTAAAATTTTTCAGTTAAATAGAACTTAAATAAGGAGTGTGACGTCTCTGACATCATCTAATCAATCTACATGAGCGATTATGTTCCGTGATTTTTTTTTTCAAAGAATTAAGGAATGACTCGTCTTCACTTCTCTGTTTACTTTTCAAGGCATGATATCTCAATAGATATTTAGATTTGAAAAAAGCTTCAAGCTTATAAAAGGTAAATTTTTTAGAGATCTTTCGAACTGTATAAAAAAATTTCGCTTTTAGATAAAAATGCCGAGAGATAACAAGATAAAAATGTCGTTTTTATCAAAACTTCAACATGGCGACAAATGCACCAGGGCGATGAGTCAAACCCGGCAGTGTTACATTCCAAGACGTTTATTATTTACATTCGCCCCTTTAAACTTATTGCTGTGGACTACTTGTTGTGGCCGTGGAAAATACATTTGATTCTCTGGAAAAAGTCCAAAATCAGGTCTTGCACATCGCTTCTGCGACAGTAAAGACCACCCCAATAGATACCATGCTTATGCTGACAGGCCACTAAGAACCATGATCTAAGGGAAAGCCCTGATTCTCTGGGATTCCATCATCAAAAGATTTATTTGAAGATGATTTCATCTTTTAACAAGATTTAGCATCACCACATACCTCAGTGTCAACTAAGAATGGTTCCACCAATGCAACATTAAGGTACTTCCTTGGCCACCAAACTCACCAGAACATTAATCCCATCATAAACTTAAGTGTAATGAAGAAAATTATCCTTCAAGCAGGGTTGTTAAAAACCCGTTTTTTTTCAGAAAAAACTCAACCCACTGGGTTTTTTTTGGGGTTTTCGGGGGTTTTCGGGGTTTCAGAATATTTGAAAAAAATTTGCTTATTACTAAATACAACTTAAAGCAAATTAATTGATTACAAAAATCAGTTATAAATAAAAGATAGTTAAATTAATAGTAATAACTAATTACAATTATTAATCATACATGAAAAAATGTATAAATCAGTAGCAATAGCAACTGCAATCATGGTTTGCTCTTAGATAAATATACTATTAGTAATAATTTTAACAGTGATATACTAGTGTTTAATTAGAACTTTTTAAACTAATGATTTTTTATAGTTAAAAAATCTTTATTCATTTTAATACAGATAGGCATAAAAATGTACCCTAGAGAGTTTTTATGCCTATGTGAAGTCTGATTTCCCCCCCCTTTATTACCCCCCTCAGATTGCTTGTTGTGTTACCCCCCTCAGATAAACAAGCAATCCGTATGCATGCCCAACAAGAAATGAATAAAAAACTTAAAACTACTGTTAAAGATCATGAAGACCGTAAATGCCTCAGCAACCTAAAGAAAAATAACAAGATCGTTTGCTTAAGCTCTGACAAGACAGGAAAGATTGTTATTCTGGATAAAAAAGATTACCAAGAAAAAATGGAACAAACCATCAATAGCCTAAACGTTTTACATCTTCCCAAAGATCCCACCACGAATAATCAATAATAAACTAAAAACTTTAATAAAAAATGGTACCTGGCCGGATCAGAAAGGTCCTAACTATAACAATACCGCTAATTTCGCCCCACGGATTTTCGCTAAATTTAAAGATCATAAAAATCTCCCCTCCCTTCGCCCAATTGTGAGCAAATGCGAAGGCCCCACCTACACTCTTGAAAAATATATGAAGGATATATTGCAAGAAATTATACCCCCCTCTAACAGCACTCTAACTTCCACCGCCGATTTCATTAAAAACATCCGCGATTATAAACTTAATGAAGACGATATTATGGTCAGTTTCGATGTTGTAAATCTATACCCGTCAATAGATATTAAAGAAATGAACCAAATTATTAACAAACAAATTCAAAGTAGTTTTAAAGATATAGACATAATTAACACCCTAACTAGTGCAATAAATCTAATTTTAAATAATTCATATTTCAATACAATAATCACTTCTACCAACAAATACAAGGAGTCCCCATGGGCTCCCCCATATCCGGAATAATTGCCGACTGGAAAATGAGAATCCTTGAGGAACAGATTAAACAGACACACAATAGTACCCTCAAACTTTGGCTTCGCTATGTCGACGATATCTTCGCTATCCTTACCACCCACAATAATGAAGAAAATAATTTGATCAATCAACTTAATGCCATAGACCCGAACATTAAATTTACCTACGAAAAAGAAATCAATAATAGCCTCAATTACTTAGATGTGAACATAACCAGAAACAATAATCTCATTGAGACCACCATTTTTCGAAAACCTACTTGTAATACTAATATAGTAAATTTTAAATCTAAAACCCCTTTCAACTATAAAATTGCTGCTATTCGTTCCTATATCGACCGCGCTTTCAAAGTTTGTTCTAACAACGACCTCCTTCAAAAAGAAATTGCTTTCATAAGGAAACAATGTCAAGACGCCCACTACCCTCGAGAAATTTTCGATAAAGTTTTCAAAGCTAGGCAACGTAAATCAAATATTATAGACAACCGTCAAAAAGATAAACCACGTTTTACTACCGCTATCCCCTTTAGCCGGGGGATAGCCAATAAACTTTCTAATATCGCCAGTAAAAAGAACTTCCGTATTCCAATTAAACCTAATAAAACAATTTTTCAGCGCATTTGATCGGAAAAAGACCCAATCAACCCATCGAAACCGCAGGGATCTATAAAATTAATTTTAGGTCAAACGATACTAATAAAGAAAATTGCTACATCGGCGTTACAAAAAGGAAAATTAAAGAGCGAAAAAACGAACATTTTCAAGACATTAACCTCCAGAAACAAAGTACCGCTCTGGCCCGTTTTGCTTTGGAAGAGCCCATCACCATTGATTTTAAAAATATTAAAAAAATAGCCAACTTTAAAAATAGTATATATGCCTACATTCGTGAGAACTTAGAAATAATGACGACAGATGGCAGCATCAACGATGCGCTTTATACAATCGACCAATCATGGGATGACGTCATTCATCGAAATTTCCAGAAGAAGAACGAAGAGATAGAAAAGGAAGCCGCCATTAGTGTGAGATCCAGAAACGACTGATGATGGTTATGTGTGTAACCGAAATATATATCGTTTACGGGGGAATAAGGTATTCCCAAATAAAAAACTTTAACATATGACAAGGTTTGACTGTACCAAAGTATAATTTGAATACCAATCTGTTTGAATACCTGTCCGTAATTCATAAACCAAACTGCCATTTAAATACTAGGCTGTTATTTGAATGCCAGTTTGTAATTTGAATACCATTCTGGAATTGAAGTGCCATTCAATTGGTGAATAAATTCAAATTCCAATAATCAATTACTGAATTCATTTGAATTACCCATCATTACTGTGAATACCAAATTTCAGTGTGTGGTCACCAATATCCAACTATTAAAATATACATTTTGTCACCATTGAAATTTAAATTTTGAAAATTTGTAATTACTATTTTTTACCCCTTAGTTTGTCAGACATTCATCTTTACATGATTATTTTCATATTATGAAGCATAAAATTGGAAATTTACTTTTTTTTGTGTGCATTTTCAGTGACCTTGAGAGCTTAAGAAAGATTCAACGTAGAAGCCCTTTTGAAAATAATCCTCCAATATTTGTATATTTGCGACGGGATGTTGAGCAAAAGTAAGTTGTATTTGTGTTTTTTAAGGATTCAAGGTTGCCTATTTATCATCATAAATATATATTGGCTGTAATTTATGTTATTATTTTCTATTCACTAGTTTGAGTTCTGGTTATGGCAGTCATTTTTTTTCTTTTATTAATTTGTTTAATGGCATATTTATTTTAACCATTTTATGAAATTAATTCCAGCTCATATTTCATTTCATATGAAGTTTTTATTTAAGAATTTGTCCACAATATTTGAATTAAATCTATATTTCACATTTAAAAAAAGGTGAAAAGGTGTTAATTATTGAGAATGTAAAAGGGGGTCTGAAAAAATGCCAGGCCTAAATTTCCAAACTGTTTAAATTAGCTTCTGTATTACTTTTCTCCACTAAACTGAGCCTCAGACTCATAGTGTAAGCCACCTGTCATATGTTGGCACTGCAAGTTTTGCCATTAACATTCTACCTTTCTCTAGTGCTGCCTCAACTTTCACACATGTACACAGTATAAGGGATAATAGTTTAGTGAGCAGCCTATTTTATTTTTTAGATTTTTATTATTTTTTGGTGAGTTATTTGTCATTATTATTCTTGGATAGCTACTGACTTCGAGCTTAAGGCTTGTGTAAGAATAAAAGAAAAAATACTCATTTTATGTATCTTTATTTATAACATTTAGTGAAAACTGCCGATGCTGCAGTTCCACAGTTCGTATGGATAAGCCACCTCTGATTAAAATGAAGAAAGCTATACGGTTTAACAAACTAATAGTTTGCAAGATTTCTTTTAACAAATTAATAGTTTATAGAAAGAATTCATTGCAAAATTCCCATGTATTCACAAGTTTATTAAAATTTGCAGACATAAAGAACTTTTTGTACATCTACAGCTATTTGAAGATTTTAATACATTGTTTTCTTAAGATTAACTGACGTAGAACTTAAGCTTAATCAAGGTAGTCTGTTTTTATGTTCATAATAATGCTTTGATATATTTTTTTTTTAATGTGACTCAATGCATAGTGTGTCATGCTTATAATTTTAATATATCGAGGATCTTTCTTGTGTGTTTGAGTAGTCATTGTAAGTACCTAGATAGTTCAATGATAGTTTACCTATTCTAAATTTAATACTCTTTGCCATTTTTAAATCTCTCATCTATCTATTATGCTATTTAACTGTTTCTTAAATTACTTTGTTTTTAGCATTTGAAATACAGTTTGTTGGTGCCTTTAGTCTGAGTATTCATTTAATTTTCTTCGTTCCCACGGGGCTTTAATAATTTTGCCTAGGTTCCATTTTATCTCTCTTGATCACCCTGTGGCGTGTCACATTTAAATTTTAGCATACACATATAAAGCCCGATGCTTCTTTTCATTTTTACATTCTGGCGATTAATTTGGTGACAGTTCTTTTTAGCACTCAGCTCCATCGTCAGGTTGGCTTTCGGTTCTCAGACCTTTTTCACACACACTTCACGCTTTGGTCTCTGCCCAACAGGTCACGTTTCATGTTGCTTTTTGCCAGCCACCACACTAACTGAATGTAATTTTTCATTGTTGATAATCTCAATAAAATATTGTGCAACTGTCTATTGGCATGGTTATTGCTTACTTCCAGTATATCACAGAATAGAATAAATTTACGATTTTCTTGAGTGTAAAATATTTCCCATCGGAATCTACATCATATATCTTGGTGCCGTATGAAAGGGCCATGCCTTTAACAATCTGGTAGTTTCGGTGGCTGGGCAGGAGCGCCCTGAACTTTTCTCCGCGCCGCTGTGCTGCCTTGTGTTCCTGCTAAAAGGCTGTCTTTGACGCTTGTGTTTAACATCTGATATGTGAACATCACCTACGCCACTTCACACTTTCAACTCTATACCGCCTGCCTACAAGGATTCTCCGTACTGCTGTTATGAAGTCTGGCGTTTTTGAAGTTGTGTTTGCCCCACGCTGTGTCACTGTTCGTCTGTTTTCATGTGGACAGTGTGCGCGTGACTCTCCGATATAGTATTTGTATAGAGCTGCGGACTTTAGAAGTTAGGTGCGGTTTTTGGCAACAAGTGTCTTGCACGGTGCTTCGTGTTTACATGTGACTTCGTATTTGTTGTTTCAGCGTGGTTATCCTCAAAGCAGAAATGATAATTTTTTTTGTGACTCCAGGAAAGACATTTTAACTGAGTGCTTCGTAAAATGTTCCTATCTTTTATCCTGACATCAGTGTACATGCATCAGTGTCGTTTTTGTGGGCTCTTTCGTCGCCTTTTGTGGAAAATGAAAGTCTTGAGACAAGAGTTCACTATCACACCGCCGATGTTTACCGTGTAAGTGATTGTGACTAAATATAAATATCTACCGATCCTCTGCAATATATATTTAAAAAGAACAAACAAACAAAAAAAAAAAAAAAAAAACAACTCACACTCAGAATTGAATTTTACAATATTTTTTTATGCAAATTTTTCATTTTTACATTATTTTCATATTTTTTATGAATTTTATTGTCATGTTTAGTTTGTGCTCTTTTTAAGCAAAGTGAGTAGCACACCTTATTGTTTAGGTTTGAGTGTTATTATTTTGTTGACTTATTAAATATGGCTAAGAGAGATAATTTTCAGATCTCAATTTCTATGTTTGAAGGAGATATGGCTCAAATAGATCATTTCTTTTCCTTAATTAATGACCTCTCAAATATAAATAAATGGTCTGTTGACAAGACCTTGTTGTTTATAAGATCAAAATTAGCTGGACCTGCTCTGGCATATTTCCTTCAAAATCCTGAACTAAACAGGATCACAGATATAAATCTGTTAAAAAAGAAATTTGAGAGTTTTTTCAAAACTAATGAAACTGTATCTTTGGTTGATTTAAATAATTTAATTCTACTTCCTAATGAGTCTATTAAAAATTTCTCCCACAGACTCAATGTTTTAGTTAAGAAAGTGTATGAGATGGGTGATAAAAATCTTTAGATACTATTAAGTATGTGCACTTCATCCAGGCTTTACCCTCACAGTTTAGAGTTAAACTACTCGAAGGAGTTAATACATATAAACATGCGGTTGAGAAAGCTCAACACTTACAAAACATTGCTAATTCTGAAAAGGATTTTTCTTTTAATGCACAACCTTCTATTACAGATCAACTACAGAAACTTGCTGATCAAGTAAATGCTCTAACGTTGTCTAATGTTAATAAAACTTCTCAAAATCCTGATGACAAATCTAATATTACAAATAAACCTAGATCTCATTTTGCAAATTCTTATTCTTTCAAGCATAAAAACTTTTGTGTTCAAAGGTATCAGAGGTCCAATCGACCCCATACTAACACAGTTTGTCAGCTCTGTGGTCATTATTCTCACACTGCTTGAGACTGTTTCAAATTTAGAAATTTACAATGGAGTGGTCAAAGTTACTCTTTTAAAAATTCACATTATCAGAAGTCTCCAGTGGTGGCGCTAGACTTTCCCCGATGGGGGGGTCACCACTCCCCGACAAGGGGGCACAAATATACATGTACATATGCAGGGTGTCTACCGCTCCGGAAAATCCGGAAAGTCTGGAAAAAGCCGGGAAATTGGAAAATGGGTCCGTAAAGTCCGGAAAAAACTGGGAAATTGGATAGTAGGTCCGGAAAATTCACCAAAAGAATCATTTTTTTTTTTTCGTGTGCTTTTTTTTTTTTACCCTTTCTCTCTAATTGTCAGACTCGAAACCGAAAGCAACTGCAACGTATTTTTCGGGCCGCAAAAGCATCAAGCAAGTGACGTGTTTGTATGAGGGAAAAATGGGGTCCCCATCAATCTTGATGGGAGGGTAAAAGACAAAATAGCTTACTTTGTAACTTATGGTTTAGGACCGTGTTTCCAAGAACAGTTAGTTAATTCTATCAGAAAGTGCGACTACTTCTGTTTCTCAATGGATGAAAGCTTAATCCTGTATACTTCAGTTAAAATTGATTTCAAGAATTTGTTCAAAATATGCAAATATAAAGACAAGGGAGAGGGGGCATTGTGCAATTTCTCAAAGTAAAATGCAGTGGTCAGGAATTTTTTTCCTGGGACCTCCCAAAAGTCCGGAAATTGACTTTCAGAAATTTGGTAGACACCCTGATATGCTTAGTGGCGTATCCAAGAGGGGGCTTTGACCTCCCTCTTGGATGACATTTTTGTTACCAAGTATGGAAATTTGCAACTATATACACCACTTGAAAATATTTTACTTTAGAAAGTGATTTGTTCACAATAAATCGTTTTCTAAACTAAAATATCCAGGATCCAGATAAGTTTAGAGGAGATGGAGGACAATATAATGTTTTGTATTGTGAAATATTTCCAGGAATCGGATCGACATACATAATCGGACACCCAGTCCCTGGTTTTTTTCAAAAACCACTGCACAATCTTTCCTAGTAGATTATTATTTAAACTGACCCTAATTAATGTATCTCAAAATCCTTTTACATTACACAAATATTTCCCCAAGGCCTCAGCAAGAAAAAAATTTCGGTGGGTGGAGGGGATCTGTAGTGCTAAAATTAAATTAACTGATCTCTAGAATCAACGCAAATAAACTGATAATGCATTTACTGAAATTTTGGAGGGGAGGGGGGTCAAACCCACATGATCCTCTCCCCTGTTAACGGCCTTGCAAGTTTCTGTAAAATCTCGAAAGCTACTTTTAAGAGTTCTTCAGGTTAATGCTTAAAATATTTCATATGAATGAAATTCTTTGAAAAAAGTTCAGCGAAGAAAGTTCTACACTTTTTTTTTTATTCCCGCAGAAAAAATATCAGAAACAAGTTTTTTGTGCAAGAATATTGCTGTAAATTCACTGAAATTTTTTTAATAAATTAAGCAAGACTAAATTTGCATACTTTTACACAAATTGCAGTTATTTTTATAAAATTAAAAGATATATGTAAATTTAATTACAGTTTAACTTCGATATCTCGAATATCGAAATTCTTGATATCTCAATAAATGTGTTTTCCCTTACAAATTGAATCCCGCCCCACCAGTGGCATCTGGGAGACGGAAAGTGCCTGGTTCGAAACTAGGTCCGCCTGCCAACCTAATCGTTCGAAGTTTTCCGAAACTTTGCATAAATATGGGTTAGGACCTCTTAGAAAGTCCACCACGGAGGGCAAACCCACCCCCGGCCTAGATGCCTAGCGTAGATAATTGGCCGTAATCTACATTTTCATTTACAAACTGATTCCCTTTAATTTCAACTCGTTATCTCAAAAAGTCTAATGTTTCTGGCCAACATGTTTTCCTGTAAAAATATTAATCGAATTGTTATTTTATGCAATATTAATATTTTAAATCACAATAAAGTGAGAAAAATGCAATTGAAATGATTATAGGTAGAACCACTTTACAACAAAAATTTTCTTTTGAGAAAAACGATTTTGAAGGCGTGCATAAAGTGGCATACTGAAACTTTATCGCTTGTTCCTACAGCTTTAAAATGATTCTACTTCCATAACAACTCATGTGGTGATAGTACTTGTTGAAAGCTAAAAGATGGCACCGTATCTCAATTTCGAAAAAAATTGTTGTGAAGTGTACCCATGGAAGCTTCAGTTCATAATAATAATAATAATAAATTATAAAAATCTCTGAAAGAGAACGTAAATATATGCGCTATTAAATTTTTTTATAAAGTCAAGCACTCATGAAGAAAATTAACCACTTTCTTTTAAAATCTAAAATAAAAAATATCGTCAGAAAAATATAATCGGTCAGCTTATAATTTGCCAAGACACACAAAAAAATAATTATTTTTAGCGAAACTAACCTTGATAAAAATTCACTTTTTTGTAATACTCCAAGATAGTTTTGTACGAGGTTTCCACAAACGTGATGAATAATTTTATAAAGCAAGCTCATTTACTAATAATTCATAGTGAAAGTGTCACTTCTAAAATTTCAACATTAACAAAAAAGAGTTTAATTAATAAGGTGAATAAAAAACATAATATTAATCTGTTTAAAAGTTAGAGTTGAATTCTGATCCATATAATTCTGTAACTCAAAAATCAGTTTAGAACACATACTATTAGTTTATTTTAATAGTTTATATTAATGCTGGTGCCATCCATGGATTCAATAGCGATTTGTATAAAGATTCAAAATAAGAGAAGTTGCGGTGACTTACGGTACGCCACTGTATATAACATACAAATCTACACGCAAATATAAAACTTTTATTGTATTTATTTTATTTACTTATTTTACAGGATAAAAGTGAAATTTTCGGAAAGACGATATAGACGCTGTATACCATAATTTTTATTTACTTTGCAGTAAAATAACTGAATTAAAATTCACAAAAGTTATTTATTTTTTCCACAACGATATAAAAATTAAATTGTCAGTCAAGATTAATCAGTTTCCTTTAACTTATATTCCATTTTTAGATCTATCCACAGCCATCTTCATACTAGACTGGAGAGGGCTTTGGTCTATCAGAGGGGCTGGTTATTATTGTTATTTATTTTTTTTTAATTTTTCTTTTTTTACCCCAAGCAAAATGTAATAAATTCTAATTCTCTTGCAGCTGTTTATCTTCTTGGTGTGCATAGCTATGAACTCTTAGCTAAAGAGGGCTGGTTAATCCAGTTAGATTTCTCTATATAGTGCGAATTCTCATTCGTTGTATACGTATAAGTATGTTACCAAATAAACAAATTATACATTTGACTAATTCTTAAATTACAAAAAAATAAAAAAATAAAAATAAAAACAAATCTTACTGCTAAATTTTTATAAAATTAAAGATTAAATCGTGCATATTGTGTTCGATTGAATCTATTTATAAATAAAAAGTATATTTAGAATTTATTCAAATTTGCCATCTAAGAAACAGAAAAGTATTAATTTTATTTTATTTTATTAGGAAGAAGTTAAAAGTTAAATTATCTAATTAACCACTTAGTTATAAAAATATCTTTTTACTTTCTCAACAGTTATAAGAGTTCAAGTAAGGATTACTGTGATAAAATAATTTTATAGAATACTTATTTTATAAATTGCATAACACACTAACTTATAAATAAATAAAATACGACCAGTTTAAAATATTTCTAATTAAAATGAAAATTTTTAGTTAAAGCGTTTAAATATTCATAGGTTTATACATATTTTGAATGCCAGAGATGATGAACTGTAAAATAATTTTATAAATATTTTGTCATGTCAATTTATTACACAAGTAAATGTACATTTTAAAAAGTTTCCGTAGTAAACAAAATCTGAAATTTCTTTTCGCCCGAGTCGTAAATCTCTTTAAAAAATATCAATTAAGACTTATAAATTTTGTAGCTCTATGAATAAAAGTAATACAATGGGAAATTTTATTTTACATTTATGACACAAAAGCTTTTTCGTGAATTAAAAGACTGTTAATTTACATACAATTGCATTAAATCTGTGTTTAATTTAAATTTGCATTAATGCAATTTGAAAGTTTATAAAGACATACCTTTCGTCCTCACTCCAATTACTAAATCGAATTTGATAAATATACCAAAAAAAATCAAAACTGCAACGAAAGAATATATTTTTAAAATGTATATCCTGTCCTGTTATTTATCGGGAATAACATATAATGGGGTGAACAACATGTGCCAACTTGCTTTTAAACCACGAATTACCACTTATCAATGGTTTAAAAGCAAGAGCATATTTAAAAGTACTCATAGTGTTTGAAAGATCAATTAGGAGAAAATTTAGATTAATTCATAGAGTACTCAGACAGTTAATATAATTTAAAATACAATAATGTTGTACAACATTTCATAGAATCTCAGAATGTGAGGTCAAAAAGTCCGACTTCAGCTTCAACTCAAAAAGTTATGACTCTGGGTCCGCAGCCATGATTAAAAGTGCACTCCAAACCATTACGAGCATCCATGTCTAAGGACATTTAATGATATATATGTATCATTAAAATGCTGTTAATAAATAAACTTTAAAGTAGTATTTTAAAATTTCTTAGACAGAACAAGTGACTCCGTTTTTGAAATATGTGCTTTATTTTAAAATTATTTTTATTTTTAAATGGCGTAGAATGTGGTCATTCAAAATTTGTGCTCAAAATAGTTTCAATTCTTTTTTATAAGGGGGGGGGGGTGAGGGGCAAGGGTGGTTTTAGGGCGAGGGCACAGGGGCACGAATTACCCCGAGAGGAAAATATTTACTAGTAAAAATACACTTCAAATAAAATTGCATGTTCATGCAATTGGTATTCAAGCTTTGCACCCTTCCTGAAAAATATTTCTGGATCTGCCCTTGGGAAGGGGGCATAGCATGTTTGTACAAATACGTAACAAAAAGCAAGTGCCTAGAATATATAATTCAATGCTTTAGAGAAAGAAACTGACCATATTTTTAATAATAACATATATTAATTAAAGCTTTTAAACACATTTAAAAAATATATATATGAATGTAATTTATCAGGTTGTAATGAAAGTTCTCCGCCAAGTCTGCTTGAGTCAGCTCATGCGGCACCCAGCGATTGAACTTTTGCATGAAGTTTATGGGATGCATAGCATGGCTAATGGGCATGACATTAATGTCTAACTCTTTAGCTAGCTCTCAAGTGGTTAAATACTGATCTTCTTCCACAAGTTCTCGCAGGTGGCCCTCATCAACATACATAGGCCGGCCAGAGAGCTCTGCTCCTTGAATGTCATAGACCCTGTTTTTTAACTTTCAGTACCAAACCTTCACAGTGCCGTATGATACAACAGTAGAATCTAAATTACACACATAATTCATTGACATTCTGTAGCACTTTTTGCAACAGAACTGGAAGTAAATGTTGGTTCTAATCCAGTAACGTGATAGTTCCATTTCAGATACCTTGTACTTAATGATAACGATATTTTTTAACAACACAGTGTTCTAAGCAAGTATCTTTCTTTCAAATGAGGAATATTGTTTGACAAAATATGAGCAAACACACCAACGTGAACTGTTTGCAGACGATATTTGTGGTGGCGGGAAACTTTCGTTACAACCTAATGTATATAACTTACTTGAACAGGCGCCAGTCGATTTTGTTTATGAAGATCTGAATGCTTAGTTATCCTATGTTCTTTTTTTTTACATAATCATTATCAAAAATATCACGACATAAAGCACACTGTACTTTTTATCTTGTGCTTTTGGCACCACCGAAGTTCTTTTTAGGAAACATAAAGCCAAAAGTGAAATTAAACTTTTATAAACTTCACAATGATATGCTATGCTGCCGTTAGAATGCCCACTATTCTAAACTCTGTCTAACTCACTGGCACAATGCACAATAACAAGTGTTGGAAAAGTGATGTACTATGGGTTTGCGAAGTAAAAAAAAAAAATACACGGGATATTTAGAGGAATCATTAATTTCTCATCATTCTGTCATTCAGGACCAATAAAAATACAAAAACCGTATTTCTGGAAAAAAGAACATCCACCATTTGCTTGTGTAAGCAAAGCCATACTTCCCTTCCCTCGAAATTTTTTATCTACCCTACTGGTCTAATTAACGGTCACTGTCTCCCCCATCCCGACCACCCACACCCATATTCTACTTTTCTAGGGTGTCGGGGACAAAATGCACAATCGTTTAAGTAATTTTAAGCAATTAAAAGAGCCTCGAATAGAAAGTGGTCGCACATGTGGTCTCATAAATTTGTCGTTTGAAGAATAGACTGGCACTTTTGTTACCTTAAGATTGATGTCTTGCTGCAAATCCAGTAAAATGCCTCCTGAGAGTGGGATCACAGATTTCAAGTATACACTATTCGAATTTGAAGTCTCCCCCCGCCGTTCATCAACACATCACAGTATTGGAAGATGCAGGAAGTGGCTGTTTTTCGACAAGAAAAGGATCGCAGAGATAAGAAATGAATGAAAACGGGAAGTAGTTTTAGCCATTATTCAGAAGTTCTGAGGAATATCCCCCCCCCCCCACTACCCCAATGAGCTATCTCCCAGAAATGTAAACATTTCCGATTCAATCTCTAATACTCATTTGCCTTTCATGTATTTAAAAAGCACAAATTTAATTTTTTTAAATCGCAAAATCAAAATTAAAACACAGCTAAAATATGGATATCTTCTTATGAAAATTCCCCGACAAATTAATCAAATAGCCCCGATAGTGGGTCACAAGTTCCCCGACGGGAGGGGGGGGGGGTGCCCCCCGGACCCCCCATTGGAGCCACCCCTGGAAGTCTCGTAATTATGAAAACAAAAATTTAAACTGAAAGGGAGACGTGATTTTCCTGATGGAATTTCGTCTCCGTCGGACACTCAAACATCAGATAATAAAAGCAAATTTTTCAATTCTTTTATTGATTATGAGAGTGTTCGTTTACCTAAATTATCTCAGGAGCATTGTGCGAGATCAGTAGCAACAATCACTGACTCTCACATTTCTTTGGCCTCAAATGTCCAAACACAGACTGAGAATACTATTGAGCTAGTTTCTAGTGTACATTCGACTGTACCTGTATTACCTATCACAGAGATACCAAGTCTCTCGCTTTCCCGCTTCACTACGTATTTCTCCCGATTTTTCGTTATTCTTACAGAAGTCTCCTGATTTTTTCAGTTTTTTTAACAAAAATTTTTATTTTCGTTCTGATATTCTGTTTAAAAATCATACATAAAGCAAATGCATAATTTCCGACGTATTTCATTGAAAACTAACTTAAGTAGCTGCTGAAAGCATCGCACATCAGTAGTTCAGTGAGCATTCAGCAGTTCAGCAGTAAGTAGGTCGTGTCTGACGTCATAGTTGTGATCACTAGCGACAGGCGAAATTTGCTCCGTTCGGCCGGCCTACGTCACATCTAAGCAACCACCCTGGCAACGCTTTGAACATACTGAAGACGCTATTGGCAGAATCCGAGTTGAAAAGATTTCAGTGATGTCATGTCAAAATACTTTTGCGTTTGTGCACGCTCATTTTTAAGCGAGTGAAGAGTGAAGTTTATATTTTTGTTTGGCAACCATTCGATTTCATTCAGATCTATGCTGTTTGTGTTTACGAAGTTCAGTTCATTACGGTGTGCATGTGCACGTGTTTTGTGTTAGTTTTCACGTTCCATTTCCAAGTACAAATTTTCTTAAATTTTTATTTTGGTTTTGTAGAATTTTTAATAGTTATGTCTGAAAAAAAAAAGAAGAAATATGCGGCGAGCTTTTTACAGTCTTTTACGGATGAATTTCCGTGTATTATTCGTTCATCAAAGGGTAATGGATTCGCGTTCTGTACTATTTGTCCGAACGATTTTTCTATTGTACACTGTGGAAAATCGGATGTTACTAAGCATCTGCGGACGGATAAGCATAAAGAGAAAGTGCGATGTCTTGAAAATAATCAAAAGTTAAATTTTCCATCAGGTCAAAAGGATCACAATGTTATTAATGCAGAGTGCATTTTTACAAGATTTTTACTGGAACACAATTTACCTTTAAATGCTTCGGACCATGCTGCGGCTTTATTCAAAAAGATGTTTCCGGATAGCAACATTGCAAAAAATTATTCATGTGCCAGAACAAAAACAAGTGCGATTATCAAAGAAATGGGTGCTGAACACAAATGTTCTGTTATAAACGCCATTCAAACTGCTCCTTTTTGTATTGCTACTGACGGAAGTAATAATTCAGATGCTAAGCTTTACCCGATTGTTGTATCTTTTTTCAATGAAGATTCTTCCATAGAACATAGCTTGCTCTCACTTCCAGTTCTTGAAGGTAATTCTACAGGTGTGAATATAGCTGAATTACTTCTCAAGAATTTGAAAGAGTATGGAATAACTTTCAAAAACTGCTTGGCTCTAGGTGCAGACAATGCACCAGTTATGACTGGGCCAAAGACTGGTGTTGCAGGAATTTTAAAAGAAGAAAATTCCCACTTGCAAATAATGAGATGCATTTGTCATCTTATTAACTTAGCAGCCGAGAAAGGTGCGGCTTCATTGCCAATAGCAGTTGATAAAAATATCATTGACATATTTTACTATCTTGAGAAAAGCTCAAAAAGGAAAGAAAAATTGAAACAATTCCAACTTCTGTACAACACAGAGATGCAAAAAATTTTAAAGCACGTGTACTCGTTGGCTCTCTTTAGGAGTTTGTTTTGTCAAGAATAATAGATCAATGGACTCCACTTATGTTTTTCAAAGAAGAAGTAAAGATCTCCGGAGTAAAAATATCATCTTCCATTGATACTTACAAGATCCCTAAAGTGAACAAAAATAGTGGGACTAGTTACTCTAGAAAGAGTACACTAAGCAGTTCTCACCAGGACAATGACGAGGTAAAAAAGAAGCGTAAAGCTGAAGCTGATTCTTCAAAAGTGAAAAAATTTGCTGCTGGAGGTCCTTCTGAAAATCTAACTCGTGAAGAAAGGATTTTCATGTTTCTTTCTTCAGACCTGAACAAAGCTCTTTGCTTATTTTTACATTCCATTTTGCCATCATTTGACATTCCTAATGTATGCCTACAATCAAGAATTCCCAAAATTCGTATTCTACATGCTTTAATGAAAGATTTTTTTAAAGATATTTTGTCAAAATTTGTGAAGCCATCTGTGATGTTGTCCTGCAATTCAATATTTGATGTTAACTATAATAGTCTTGAAAATCAGAAATCTGATAAAGACTTAGTGATAGGAAATGCTGCCAATAAAGTAGTTGCTGATCTTTCGGAGCAAGATCGAAAGCAGTTTTATATAATCATCAGAGAATATTTCTGTAGGGTTTCTGATTATATTTTGCACATATTTCCTATAAAAGATATTTCATGCAAAAGTTGCAGATGTGAATTCCCTAATTGATGCCTCTTTTTCTGATGTTAAATTTTTTATTGACAGATATCCGGTTTTAATCGATTTATTTTCATTGGGCGATAGTAATGATGTTGCAATTGATAAACTGCAGTCACAATTTTGTTCTTTGCAGTTAGACGATTTAAATGAAATTAAGAAAATAGATAATGGAGCTCAATGGAGCTATATTAGAAAAATCAAAAATCCGGAAGGAATAGAAAAATATAGTGAGCTCTCCAGAGTTATGCTGGCCATTCTAACTATTCCACACAGTAACGCCGAGTGCGAAAGGCTTTTTGGCATTGTCACAAAAACGAAGACAAAATTTAGACCCAATATTAGTACTGACATGCTAGAAAGCCTTCTTATTGCAAAAACAAGCCTGCGTGGCAATTGTTATGATAAAAAATTTGATGAAGCCTTTTTAAAGAAAGCTAAATCTGCAGCCACAGTACACAACTCTGTAAAATCATCTTAATGTTTCCAGAAATGTAGAATTTTTTTCATCTTCAAAAGTTATTAAATTATGTCTATTAAAACCTGAGTGTTTTTTTTTTTTTTTTTTTTTTTTTTTTTTTTTTTTTTTTTTCTAAGTAAAATAATTGTATGTTTTAGTGTGAATGTGATAAGATTTTTGTTCTCTCTTGAATTAAAAATTAATTATAACTGAAAACATCTTATACTGATAGAAACTTTAATTCATTCTCATAAAATCATGAGAAGTCTCCTGATTTTATGTGAAAAATCTCCTGATTTTTGATTTTTGAAAGTTGGCATCTCTGCTATCATTAATGTTAATGTTAACAATCATCAACTTAAATTCTTATGTGATACAGGCTCATCAATTTCATTAATTACTAAAGACATTTTTACTTTAATTAAACAAGATATTACTTATAAACATTTGTCTTCTTCTATTACTATTGCTAATGTAAATTCAAAATTAAATTTTTCCTTGTGCATAAAATTATCATTCAAACTTGGAACCAAGCATTTTTCACAAGCTTTGTATGTTGCAGACATACCAGCTAAGGATAATTTTCATGAAATATTAGGGTACATTTCTTTCATGAAAATCATATTGTAATTGAAACTACTGACTGCTCTTTACTCTTGAAAGATAATATTCAAGTGTATTTTGAGAATCCTACTGAGGCAAACAATCATCTTTCTTGTAATGTCACAAATGACTCTAATGCTGAAAAGCAAATCGAACCTGAATTGAATAAAAATAATACTGTTGATAATAATGATGTATGTTTAGTTAGAAAGGTTATTTTATAACCCTTTGAACAAGCTTATATTGAAGTGCTTTTGAAATGTAAACTTATTTCTAAAGAACTTTTATTTGTACCATCTTTTTCTAACAAGGTGAAATCATGTGACTCTATAATTAATAATCCCTACTTTGGTAATGATGATATTGGTAATAAATCTACTTTTTTAACTTATATATATGTGCAAAATATTTCAGATAATATAGTACATTTAAATAAAAACTCTAAAATTGGACATGTTAATGAACTTGATAATGTTGTGGAAGAAGTTAAACTTACACAAAAGAGTCAAGTATGTAATGTAATTCTGCCAACAAGTGAAATTTTGCAGAAACGTAAAGAGGAATTGTCTCCTAGTGATTTTGATTTAAAGCATTTAAATTCATATGAATCTGATCAGCTCATTAAGTTATTGATGGAAAATTTTCAGGCCTTTTCTAAATCTCACATAAATCACACTAATACATTAGGACATACTGACAAGTTTAAGCAGTTTTAAAGTTCACCAATGATTTCCCAATTAAAACCTTGCCTTTCTCAATTCCACAGGCTTTGCAACAGCAAGCCAAACAGCAAATTGATCAACTGGCTGAAGCAGGAATTGTAGAAAGAAATTGCAGTGAATGGAGCTGTCCAATTTTACTTGTCGGAAAGAAAATAGATTCTTCGGGAAAATAAAAGTCCAGATTAGTACTTGATTTGAGAATGTTGAACTCAGTCATTCAAAGGTCTTCATATCCCTTACCAAAAATTCAGAATATTATCACACAATTATCTTCATAAATGTTCTTCTCTCTCTTGATTTTCAAAATGCATACCATCAAATTGATCTTCCTACAGACCTACAAGATAAGCTAACATTTATTTCCCAGTTTGGTTGTTATTCCTACAAAATTTTGCTTTTTGGTTTGAAAAATAGTGCATCTATTTTTCAGTCCTTAATGGACATGATTTTAGATGAAATCAATTGCAAAGGCATTTTTGCTTATCAGGATGATCTAATATTTGGCTCTAATAGCTTCAAAGAAACATTCAGTAAATTACAGAATGTACTTAAAGTTTTGTCTAAATATAATTTAACTTTCCCCGAACTAGTGCTCTTTTCACAGGACCTCTGTTGACTATTTAGGATTTAATATTGAAAATCATTGCATCAAACCTATTAAAAATAATATTGCTAAAATTACTTCTTTCCCCACTCTCTCCACTAAACGTCAATTAAAGAGATTTATTGGATTAGCTACATTTTATAAACATTTAATTCCTGCTTTTTCTGAAATTGTTCAACCATTAATCTTTTTGACTACTCCTAAGGCAAAATTTGAATGGACTAGGAATTTCATGATCAATTATTTAAATAGATTCAACAAATTTTCTTTTCGCAGCCTATGGTTCGTCGACCAGATTGGAGCAAAAGTTTCTATTTAAACACTGATGCTTCATCAGTCGCCATTAGTGCTTGTCTTTTACAAAAATTTGATGACCAATTGTTGCCTGTAGCTTATTTTTCAAAATCTTTAAACAAGGCTGAACAAAAATATCCAGCCATAAAGTTAGAATTAATGGCAATTTATAAAGGTGTAATTGCATTTAAATATTATTTGTATAACAGAGAATTTGTAATATTGTCTGATAGTGCTCCTCTAAAAAAATATAAGAAAACAACTAATCCTCCTGTCATTGTAACCAGATGGCTTATGGAATTGTCAGAATATTCTTTTAGATTTGAACATATTCCAGGTTCACAAAATGTGTTGGCTGATTATTTGTCTCGAGATAATTTTGAATCCGTTACACAAACTCTTGATACTAATCCTAATTTAATTTTTGAAAAAGATTGTATTTTATGTATTGTTGACAACAATCAATTGAATAATAATGAGCATTTTGTTAATTATTTGGCTACAGAAACTCCTCATGGTAGGAGATCCTCTCTTGGAGGTTTCTCATGAAGCATTTCTATCTGAGTAGCAAAAAGATGCTGTTCAGATGTATATCCTATTTATAATGAAATTTTAGAAAAAGGTCATGCAGAAAAGTTTCCTGCATTTTTGATACATCCTGATAATAAATTGTGAATGTGTGAAAAGTTTTCTATGTACAAAAATGAATATTATTACACTATTGTGTGTTGTGTTTTACCACAATCTCTAAAAGCTAAGGTTTTAACTTTTGCACACCTTTCTCACTTTGGACTTACAAAAACATATGAATTTCTAACTGCCAGATATTTCTGGAAAGGTATTTATAATGACACAGTAAACTTTGTTGCTTCCAGTACTAGGTGTATTCAAGTAAAACATCACCCTGTGCGTCCTGCACCTTTGTCACAAACATACACTCCTAAATTTTCTGGCCACACTATTGCTATTGATCTTGTTGGGCCATTTTCAATTGGAAAAACTGTACTTACAGTTACGGATCATTATTTTAGACATTAGTACCTCTTGGCTCAATAAATACCAATGTTGTTGTTGAAGCACTTTTAAAATATTTTACGACATATGGTCGTCCTGCTGTAATTTTATCCGACTTAGGACCATAATTTATCTTCTATATTTAATGCTTTTCATGACAAAATAGGTATAAAAATTAATCATTCCTCTGCTGGACACCCGCAATCTAATTCTATTGCAAAACATGTTATATATTAAATATTCTGTTAATTCTTTACTATTGGATGGACATAGTTTTGAACATGCACTTTTAATTCATAAATCACTGTATAATGGCTCAATTTGCCGTGTTGCAATATAAATTTTAGATGTATATAAAAAAATATAAAAAAATTGAAAGATTTCCGTTGTGTTCAAAAGTTAACGGCAAAGCACCAAAAATAATTAACCCAAACCCCAGGTTACGGTCGGAATTGCCTCAGCTGAAAGGAAATTGGTGTGTGTGAATCATGCACAGACAATAATGAGACATTTTTTTTGCAAGAAATAAATCACATTTATTTAAAATCTGGAAATATGGATTCAAAACTTAAAGAGCACTGTAAACGTTAGCACAACAGTTGAATAGAAATTAACATGAACTCGTGAACAAAATTTGCTAAGAAAATCGGCTGCAATTTTACACTTAGGCACCAATAAACTTAAATAAACAATTAAATGATTTAAAGCTTAAACGATCAATATGGGAGAATTACACACTTTCATTTCGTTGAGTTTGGCAAAATTATACTGCTCAAGCAGAAATACATTTATACACTTTGTGACGCCCTGTATTACACATTTTCACATTCAGCTAATCTAAGAAATTCAATCAGCATTAGTGCCAAAGTTTACAATTAAAATTTTTGAAATCATTGTTTACAAGTCGTTACAGAATTTTATAAGAGGCCTCTCTAAAAATAGTTAATGAAATAATTGTTTACACATGTAGTTAACTAACTTGCACACACAAAATATATATATATATGCTATTTATGACATTCTTGCAAAAGCAAAAAAAAAGATTTTTGTGGTTTTAGTAGAAGAAAAAGGAGAAGAAAAAAAAAAATATATAGCCTAACAATTAAAACATGGATTTAAGAAAGAAATGGTGAAATTAAAAGGTTGATATTGAGGGGGACCGGTACTATATTGAAACTAAGTTAAGGGGGATGAGGGGCTTGACGCCCGCGCCCAAGATGGTGCGATGTGCAGTGCTCAGCGAGCAGTTACTAGGATATACAGTTCATCATAACGTTTCAAGGGATTCGGATGGTCAATCTCTGATGCAGGAGTTGAGTCAGGACTGGACGGGTGAAGGGGCAAGAAAATCGCTGCATATTATCCTCTTACTCTTCAAATGGTCGTGGATGGAATAGGATGTACAAAAAAATTTCACCTGAGATGATCCGGCATCATCGGTTCATTCCCGATGTCGGAGGAGAAAACCACGTCACCTGTTCGGAGACATCACGCCTTGGCCGCCCTAGAACGTCATGTTTCCCACATCACTTGTCCTGCTCCGGTGTTTTTTGGAAGGGCGATGTTAAATTACTGCATCATGGCCACGACCTTGCTAGATGACTGCATCAAAAGATGACTTAATCTACATCGCTGAAAAGGGGTGAGAACCCCACAAAAAAAATTGCTTTATGTGCTAAGCCCACGCACCAAGCATCACCGCTGCTGCCGAAGTTCCAACTGCCCGGGTCGCACCTCGCGCGAAGCTAACCCACTCGAGGGCATTGCTCTCTCCACCAAACAGCAATCGCCAGCACGTTCGCGTCTTTCGAGAAAGTTCCAGACCAGACTTGCGCGGGAAGAATGCATCGAGTGTGAAAGGACCCGCTCGGTTAAAAAAAAATGGCGGTCGGTTTCAAGATGGCGAGAAATCAGAAGAAGCATCAAACGAAATGAAAAAAAAACAAATGGCGATTGACTGAAACAGTAGCTAGGCTGGTAAAAATAGTCAAATCGCACGGGGAATTGCTCAAAATTAAGAATTATTCCTAACTAGGACCGAAATCTATCCGAATATTAGCAAAAGAATAAAATAAAAGGAAAACATTTAAATTTAAGTAAACATCTTAGGATTTAGCTTCAGAAGTAGGAAGGGAAAAAAATAATATGGGGTCACCAAATTGGTACCATAGAAAAACTGATTTAAGGCAAAAACATAATAAATAAAGTGAATTAAGCAAATATTAAAAGAAAATATTTAAGGAAGCATTAAAGATATATCATTATTAACGTAACTTAAAAAAAGGGTAAAAATACTCATTAAAAGATAGCAAAATTATTGTAAGTTATTGAAAAAGAAACACTTGTTGTAAAACTTATTATTAAAAAAAGCAAAATCACTTGAAATAAAAATGGGTTGATTGTAAAACTTATTATTAGAAAAATGCAAAGTCACTTGAAATGAAAATAGGTTGATACCACACATCAAATTCATTCTTCTACTGGTTTCAGTCCAAATTTGTTGCACTTTGGAAGAGAACTGTCTCTTATTTTTGACACTTTTGATTTAAATGCTACTGAACCATGCCTTAATGACTTTCACACATACAAATTATTAAAAGAATCAGACGGAATTTATAAACAAGCTTATAGAAATATTCAGGATGCTCAACTTAATAGAAATTTTAAGCATTCTAAACATGCTAAGCTAAGAAAAATTAACGAAAAGGACATTGTTTACTTAAAGTATATTGATAAGTTTAAACCTAAATTTGAGGGACCTTTTCAGATAATAATTAAACATTTACCTATCTCTTCTACTATTCAAGCACTTAATTCTCCGCACTTTCCGCTGAGGCGTGTTCACATTAATAGGCTTATATCTGCTCCTTTGTGAACTAGCTATCTCTGTGACAATTTTCAGCAGAGTGTTTCTTCTGTTGTTCCTGCACCACGTTATAATTTGCGGACTAGACATTGATGTACGTATGTGTTTTTATTTAATTTTGATTGGGGCCCCTCTTGCTTGAAATGTATGTATGTTGTGTACTGTCTGGCTGGTCCAACAGATAACACTTGTGTATGTGAGTTTCACATTGTGTTTGCAATGCTTTCTAGGTTCGTTTGATTATTTGTGTGCAGCTGCTTGTTTGTAGTGTTTTTGTTACTTAAAAATAATAATAAGTAAGGTTATTGTTTAAGCGTTTTCTTACAATGAGTAAACAATGTTTCTTTTGCTTTGACTGAATTAGGAAGTACTTGTCAGTCATGTTCTGCTTGCAATTTTGTAGACCTTCGCTGTGTCAGCAAGGCTACAACTTTTAATTTTTTTTCAAATTTCTCACACATATTTTTCTTCTTACACAATTTTTTCTTTCACTTTAAACTCACACATTAAAAAAAATTTTTTGATTTTGTGTATAATTTTTGCACAGAATTGTGTATTTTCATGGTCACAAGTTTTATTTTTGAATAGTGTATTATATGTTGAATTTACTGGGTGGCCTAGCGGGTAATGTTTGAAACAAAGTCCAATAGATGGCGCTAGGTGCACGTGAGTGAAGGCAAACTTGGTGCGCATGCTCGGGTGAGTGGGCAATTGTAAATGTGATGCTCCTTCAGTCTGCGATGCGCTTTAGCGTGTGATTCTCGTTAGTAAAAATGAACAAATATTCGACGGATGTTCGCGTCTTTATTATGCTACAAATGACCAGATGTGATGAAAATGTGAAGGCAGTTCAACGAGCATGGCAAGCGAAGTTCCAGAACAAGAATTGGCCAAGCAAAAGGACTATGGAAAGGTGAGTCATTTTGTGCGTTTTACGGTACAAATGTTTTCCTTTTTGCTTCCATGTTTGTTCCATGTTTGTTCTGCTTCCATGTTTGTTCTCCCTTGTTTGTTCTGTTTCAATCCTCTTCCCTGTAGACTGTATGCCAAGTTCAAACGTACTGGATCGGTGGAAGACGATAAAAAAGCTATGGCTACAGCCACTGCTTCTGTGGTCACAGACGGTGCAAAACAGGTCGTCGACGACTTTTTCGCTGCCGATACGAGCCGATCTGTAAGGAGAGCAGCAGAAATGTTAGGAATAAAGCGTACATCACTTCAGCGAATAATGAAAGAGCTCCAATTGTCGCCTTACAAAATTCAAGTAACCCAACCTCTCAACAAAGACCATACACAAAGACGATCGGAGTTTGCACAGCTTATGCTTGAAAAACTTCAAACAGGTGAAATCAATGTAAAGAAAATTTGGTTTTCAGATGAGGCCTA